>JAIPRL010001056.1:0-99466 GCA_025469235.1 Pemphigus obesinymphae
GCTACCGCAGCCGCTGTCAGGCTGGTACTGGTCACTTGGTCCCTTAGGCTATCTCCACACCCAAGTACGCAATTTTGTTTTCCCCGCGAACATCCGAGATGGGAAAACTTGCCTATATTCTTTTTAAAACTTCTCATACTTTTTGACAAGTTTTATGCCGGCTGTCGACCTGACGCAACCTCAATTAGTCGACTTCTACGACAGGCATGAGGAAACCGTGGAGGTATTCTTAGCCCCCTCCACAGGGGTGGATAATATTATTATACATTTTTTTTTAAATCATAAACTTTTGAACTTACCAAAAATACGTAATTATTATTTTTTTATTAAATAAATAAAAATAAATAAATTTTTAAGGCAGTTCTCTGTGACGAGTTTTATACATAGACAAAAAACTTATTTTGTCCATCGTTGATTGAGTTATTAGTAGACCGTAAAACTTACACAATTTATAAAATATTTAATATTTTAAAAACTGCAGGTTGGGAAACTCCAGACTATGCGACTTTTTAATTTCTAATATGTTTATTCCTTAAAATGGTTTTATTAAATTGAAAATCATTAAGTATTTGTCCACCAAACATTAAAATATTGGATATAAAAATTGAATATATCTTAGTTATGATTTGATTACACATTATTCTAAGAAGTTTATAGTAATACGTAAAGCATTGTATAGAGAATGGTGTCCATTTCCTGAAGTTAAAATATTATCTAAGTTTGATCAACTTCAAAAAATCAATAATTTGTAGAAACTATAGAAAACGAAGTAAGAAATTCACATATTTATGCAGTTTTAAACGATTATTAAATTTGTTAAATGGTCTACGAGTAAATGGTCTCGTAAATTAATGTTTCAATCCAAAAACAATAAATATACCTAATAATATTTTAAAACTTGAGCCAACTAAAGAAGATCTATTTTTGAACAACATTTTAAATTCTAAGCATATCCAGGAAGCTAGTGGTTTTACAATGATTTTTATTTGTTTTATGTTTTTCTCTGTTAACAAATTTGCTACTAAAAGGAATACTCCAATCTTCTTACCCAGTTTCAGGTCATAAATTTCATCTAGTTGGTCATTTGTCGATTTTCTTGATAGTTTTTTAATGTGTAAGGAAAACTACCCAAAAATGACGAAAAAACGGCAAAAATACGATTTCGTCAAATCAAGATTTTTCTTAATTTCGAAAATAATGAATTTAAAATTTCGAAATTTACTTCGAATATTTAATTTAGTAATATATTCACATTGATTAAATTATTTTAAATGTTTTTGCAATTTTGGGATATTTATAGACATTTTAGATTTTGAGTTTTCTAAGTCCTAAAAAGGGTAATTTTGGGTTTTAAGACCTGACAATTTTATACAATGTTAAATATACGTTACTCTAATTAATTATAAAAAAAATCTTGAAAATTTGTAGCCACAATTTTTTTTTATAGTCATTTTATTTATTTTTTAACAAAATTATTAATTTTGAGGTATTTATAAACACAAATGGTTGGTAAAATGAGATTTAAGACCTGAAAAAAATTGATATAACGTTAATCGTGCATCACTTTAACTAAATTTAGAATATCGAAGGGGAAAAAGTATTTTAGATTCTGAACGTAACGAGGGAGTTAGTGGTTTTACAATGATGTTTATTTTTTTCTACGATTATTCTTTTGATATAATGTTAAATTTACTGAATAACATTTTTAATATTAATAGTTATGTAAAGTACACCGAGTCTGGGCTCAGAATTGTTTTTTTCGAATGCCTTGAATTATCATTGCTTTCAAATGCAATACAACCACACAGAGTAGGTATTCTATCTGATTAACAAAGTGCTTCCACCCCTACTGACACCCGACAAGCGAAGTGTACCTTTTATTAGTATTGATAAATGAACAGCTATAACTTCTAAAACGATTAATAGTTGAATTTATTTCCTAATTACAAATGATAAAACAAATTTTTGTAAATTTTTATAATGTAATAATACTTTTACATTAATAACAACACCATTCCTGTGACTAGCTGGCTAGACGTACATTTTCAAAATTGGTCATCGTGAAAACAAAACTTCGCAGCACAATGGCTCATGAAAAACTTGAGTCACTAATGTTTTTCATTCTTATATATCCAGTATTTAGTACTTTGAATTTGAAACAACTAATTACTTATAGTTATGAGAAGAAAATGATAAAAAAATGTTGACCTCTTTTTTTTTTTGGAGGGGGGAGGGGTAAATGCATAACCCACGAATAAAGTCTGGACATGCTTATGATATCTCTATAATATAGTAAAATATATTATACATATCTATATAATTGTTCAAGTTCAAGTTAAGAAGTTTAAGTTGGGACCCACTGTAAAAAATAATCAACATGACAGTAGCACAGAATAATATATGCCCCACGCATGACAACACCGTCAGCTCTAGACTACGTACCATTGTAGTAAAAACAAAAATCTTTTAAACGAATATAATAAAATCGTTAAATTTCAATTTGATATAACTTTAAAACCAAGTCCGACCGCCAAATTCTGACTTCATCATTATTATTTTGATCAAAAAATACAAATAAAAATAATAATAAAAATCGAATTCTCCTGTAAAGTAGAAATTTACCTATTATGAATTAAATGACTCAAAATTGAAAATTGCTATTAATAGCCCAAGAATTTTTGAAAAAAATTTTTGCCTTCATAATGTGGGTACTAACATACGTTTTTGGTAAAAATTTAAAAAATATAGATCTATTATTTCCCCAAAATTCAACACATTTCATACCGAATTATGTAGTGATGGACAAATTCCAAGACCAAGACCAAGACTGTATACTAGAGCTAGCAAGACCAAAACCAAGATTTTTACTATTACGTATCGAGATTGAAATAAAAATTATGCAAGACCAAGACTTCACTGCAAAACTTTTTTTCTGATCAATATCGTCGCATACAGTGATTATCGTGTTGTGATTTAATAATAAATAATAATGATTTTAATTTGTTTTGATGTTGGAAACTGATTCAAATGAGAGTAAAAACATATTTCTTATATTATTATGAATAATTATATTTTAATTACAATTTACAATACAACAATAATATGTAGCTAAAATAAATTCGTTTTTATTGTCTGCAAAAGCAGATATATTATATTATATTATAATATATATATTGTGAACCGAAATGGGAACTACCCGTTTGGTTCGCGTTACGATCCTATAGGTCAGGGATGGGCAACTCAATGTAACTCGAGGGCCAATTTTTGAAACTTAAAATGATTGCGGGCCAAATATAAAGTTGATTTTTTATTATTATGTGAAACAAATTCATTAATATATTTTAGGCCTATGGTATGAACTAATATCTCTAAGTTTAATATTATGTGTTTTATTATTGATAAGTTTTTCGAGATTCAATTTAGGCTATTTTACTATATTTGAGGTAAATCATAGTAAACTTTTTCGATGATAAAAATGTCGAAAGACAGTCCGGGCCGGATAAAAAGAAACAGCGGGCCAGATGTGGCCCGCGGGCCGCCAGTTGCCCATCCCTGCTATAGGTGATCCAAGGGCCGCAATGGGAATGCTTGATGCACGATCTCCAATTGTCCCATTGACTACTTCCCAATTCAGTCCATTTCGATCCCAAACCCATTTATTTCGGTCCAGATGGGTCAATTGAAAAAAATCTTGCAGGCTAACATATTGTTTTTATTATATTCTTCAATCCAATTATTGGACTACCTTCCCGGATCGTGTTTTTTTGTTTTTTTTTTTTTGCTATAAATTTTGCAACAATTCTTAATTCCAGCGACTGGATTCGAATCTCTGTCCATTGATTACTTAACAATTTTTGGACTCACGCTTAACCAAACGATCTATGTTCCAGTGGTACAAACGCAATCGGAATTGTAGGTACATAAATGCTCGAATAATATAGTATACGATTACAAACGCACGGTTAATGAGGGGAAACTTTTTGAATCACTGCAGCGCATTCAATAACAATCAGAATGGGCTCGAACCTGTGGAAAAATGTGTTGTACATTAAGGTATATAACATATTAAAAGTCTCATTTTCGGGTAGTCCAAAATCGAATATTGGATTACTCATAACTCAATTAGGGAATATAATCAATGTAACTACACTGAAAATTGTGGAGCCTATCAGAAGATGGTATTCGACGATCTATTGTTTTCGGGCTGAGTGATCTATCTGTATTCATATAATCTGTGGTTGTAGATAGACAATCTATAGTATATCTACAACCATGGTTTACATTATGTACTTTTCACCATTCAATGCGAAATATTTTCATTTTGCTCTGTGTGCCTGTGTCATTGCGATTTCTATTCATTTAAAAACGCTTTAAGATTTAGTAAAAATAACATACCTACGTTTAGAAGAATTATCATAGATAATAAATCTATGGATAATATCATGTTTTACAGTTTAACCAATATAATAATAGTTTGGAAATTTTTATCTAGTTACTATGTTTCTTTACCCTTTGGCCTATCACAGACGGTACCTACCATGACGTATAATATACGGTATGGCCTCTCTCTCTCTATATATATATATATATCCTTACTCTATGCTTTGAACTGCGAACTAAGATACTATGGACTGGAAACGAATGCGGAATGTCTAAACAGCGGTCCAGTTTTGTTATGACTATTGTCTATTTTGATGTGGGAGAAATTACCGGACTGTTCTGTACCCTAATGGTGAATATCATAAACTACTAATGTGTATGCTTATATCATTGATTATTATTATTAATAATAATTAAATCACAGAATATTCTGTGGTTAAATCGCCGACGTTTTATATTATTGCTAATAGCACACATGACAAAGTAGATAGGTATGTCAGCAACAATACGAATTTTAGTCCGATATGCGCATCACCACTTTTTCCCATGTATTATGTTCTCCACTTTTCATTAAATTCTGTGGTGATAGTTTGGAAATGTATGCTTGATATATGTAACCAATGAGAGGCGGAGAACTTAATACACGGTAAAAAGTGGGGATGCATCACAGAAATGTGCGCATAGAAAAATTACCATGTGCGTTAAGGTGGAAACAGACTATTGTCACGTCACGTGAGCTCACATGCTGTCACGTTGGCACATTTAATCCGTGATATCACGCTTAGAAATAAACTATCGTCACATTGTCATGTCACAATTTAGTACCAAGTCAGTAGTCACTGTGTTGTGTAAGGTAGGTGTGAACTTACACAAGTTTTTTTTTTTCTTAAGTAAAATTAAAATGGAAATATTAACTTCAAGTAGTTTAGAGTGGGAAGAGGAATTAGAAACTGCAGCTGTTTTTGCAGTTTTAGACGAAGAAAATAAAAAATCCACCCGATCGTGCTGGGTACACGATATTAATAAAAAATGGTCAAAATTGGGAGAATTTCATCGTCTAGTTAAAATATCGTTAGTTAGTTTAAATATAGATGCTCTACGAAGAAATAGCACTCGAGAAGCAACTCAAATTCGAGACGCATTTAAAGATTATTTTAATTCTGATGCTGGTAGTGTAGTATGGCAAGTCGATAGTGTTAGAAAAGGAAGAATACATACTTAGTTTAATTCTTATTACTTATATTTTTATTATAAATTGTATATATGCATATTAATAAACGACTTTGTTTATTTATTAATTTTAAAATTTAAATAAAATGAAAAGTTTTGAATATATTGTATTGTAGTTTGTATTTGAAGATTTGTATATTAGAAAAAAATATGTATAAAAATTTGTGTCTACTGATAAGTGAAAGTTATTAATATTGTTAATTTAAAAAGTAAATACAAATATTAGTAGAACGATAACCACATAATAGTTGAACTACTAGGAGGTACGAGATATCTATTTTAGTTATTTGGTTATCGAGTTTATGAGTGGACTGTGAATTTTTCCTAAATAAAAATAATCTAATAGCATAATAAATGGTATTGCTATTTTTATTTTACAAATAAAACAAATCATCTTAGTAAATTCAAAACATTTTTCTCTTTGTTCTGAATCTAAAATAATAGTAAAAATAATAATTTAATTACCTGTTACTTTAAGCTCCTTTTCGATTTCTTCCCATGCATTCTGTCTTATTTGTTGGTCCCTATAATCGGTGGAACCATGGTCATATAAAGCCTTATGTTCACGAACTTTTTCCATTAAAAGTTCATCCATTTTAAAATTAATTAATTTAAAGTAGGTAAATGAAATTAAAATTTTAATATTTTATATATATTTTTCCAAATAGACCAAATGCGTGATGACACGTGAGTCGAAAATGTGTGTGATGTTAGAAAATCAAAACGTGCTATCACGCGTGAGCTAGGAAATGTGACGTGACACCCGTGAGGTGATAACACATGACAGCACGTGAGCTCACGTGACGTGACAATAGTCTGTTTCCACCTTTACTGACATACCTATCCATTTTGTCATGATAGAACACACGTTAGCAGTTCATGATATTCCCCACCAGGGTACAGCACAGTCTGTTAATTTCCCCCACCACAAAATATCCGTAACAGACACTGGCCACACTCCCGTCGACCGATTACCATGTCCGATGTCTTTTCCAATCCATCCAAGTTCGTAGACCCGTGGTCTAAACGTTAACGTTGTTATTCTAACGTTAGACAAAAAACGGTATGTATGTTCTATACTTTTACTACCTATATACAGTGGCATCATTTGGTAGGGAGGGAGGCACTCATATATTTATCCCGGTCAAAAGTTTAACTCAATGTCAAGTCGGCAAATTTAAAAAATTTTAATTGTCCCTTATTTCTGTTATTGACGTTTTCAAAAATTAAAATATAAAAAATTATCGACTAGCCAAGTCGGCACGAACGCGTGTTATAGGTAGGTTATAAGTCGAACCAATCAAATCACTATGTGTCGTATGAATTGCAATAAACAATATCAGGATAAAATTGGAATCCACCGCTCATGTAGTCGGCATTGTGTGTTTTTGTATACTTATTATCAGTGGCGGCTTGTGTGTAGGGGTGATGAGCGATGGCCCCTCCTTCTAAAATTGTAACAAATTACTTTTTAACAAGTTGGATACCTATTGATTGAAATATTAACAATTATTTATATTTACATAGTACCTAATGCATTTTCAAAATATTATTATCGGAAGTATAAATTGCTTACCATTTCCATTGTTATGAATACGATCAAAACACAAAAACATACAAGGGAGAATTTGGCTATGTGGGGCCGCTGGAGCGATACGAATAATTGCCCGACATGCATGTGGACTGCGGAACAATAAGGGATAATTTAACGCGTGTTTACTGTATATTCGTGACAGAGGGGACATGGCCTCTACCATGGGCAGTATTATTTTATTTTAAACTATATTGTGGTATATTATGGTTTTACGAGTACAATAATGTGATTTTTTTGTATATATACAAAATTTCGAGTAGGAATTTTCAGGTACCAAGAGCTTTCTAAAATTTGTCTTCTATGCTTTTGTCTTTGCACTTTTATAATTTAATCTAGTTACATAAACCAAAATAAATAAAATAATAATAATAATAAATAATATAAAAACGAGTTTCGCTCACGAGGAGTTACCTGCAAGAGACCTCTGAAATTAGTAGAGGAGTTGTATGCGCATCTTAGTATTTTATACTACGATTTTATTGTAGTGTTTTGTACTAATTTAATCGCGTTTTTACATTATTTTGGTAGCGTACGAACCTTTGGAAGTGTGTTCGTCCTTAATATTTTTTTTGATACCTGTCAGTCATTATTGACCTTAAGGTGTATTCTTGAAATAACCTGAGATAATCGTAATATTCTGCTCCCAAGGACTTAGTTTCAACTTGGTACTACCTACCTTGTAGTTGCTATAGGTAGCTAAAGGTTCTTCAAATATTATTTAGACGTTTGGGAAACCAGATCCTTTGCTAAGCGCAGATCCTGTTCTAGGTTATATAAAAGGTAACAGTCGTGTATTTTGGGGATAATAACGGCACACGGTGTATTTTTTCTTTGATTATCTCCTACACTTCTTTAGCCCACCGCCATGTTTGCTAATCGTCTGGCATACAACTCCAACTCAGGACCGTCTCAAAGAAATATTTGTAGGGTATGAATCTTATTAGTATTTTTACTGAATGCATTTCATGTTGCCGACTGTATTTCAGAGGTAGGGGTGTCGTCCCCTATTAGGATGATCCTGCCACTACTGTTACCAACAACTTCCTTAGCTACCCTCTAATCACCTAGGTTACACCTCTGCTACTTTTTCCCACACATAATTTATTTTCCCCTCCACATTTCACACTTCAATTTCATTTAGTTTTTTTGTGATCACTTTCATTCTCACCACTGAATTTCCACTACCTAATCTTTGGTCCTTTACTTATATTTTTCTTTTTGTGCACGCTCTTTTTTTCTACACCAAATCTCCATAGTCTTTTCTTTGTGTTGTTACGCTTTCACCAGAAATTATCTTGCAGTCCTTCAACTCTCTCTCTCCCTCTCTACATAAAATAATCAATTTGTAACCTCATCTCTCTTCCTAAAAAAAAAGTATTCACCATCGCTAATTAATTTGTTGACGCAATATCTAGTACTGTCTCTTTATCCTGATTTTTTTATCTAAATCCATGCACTCTATTATAATTATTATATCATTTCCCACATGTCCATTCATATCACCTCCAATCACAATATCTTCACTTCCTGGAATTCCTTACATTATCTCATCTATTTCCTGCCAGAATCCTTCCTTTTGGCCTTCCTCACATCCCACTTGTAGACAATATGCACTGACTATATTCAATATCTTATCACAGAATAAATTAAATAATAATTTATCCTGCGATCTTATTCTCTAACACTACTTTCACCATAATTACTCGTCACTTTTCCTGACCATTTCTACCATTCTTCCTTTCATTTCTTCATCTACTATCACTCTTACACCATTTCTTGTACTTGTCTTTTCTGTGTTCTCTGTATATAATTTTATACCCCTCACCAATTTCCCTTTCTTTCCCCCCTTTTCAGTTTGTTTTTTGCACACAGCAAATATTCATATTTCTCCTCCACAAAACTTCTAACTCCTGTTAACTGTCAATTTTCTACATTCTATAATATTACCTATCTATATTATTATACTATTTCTATTATATATACTATAATATCTATATTTTTTAAATTTAAGTACTTACTTATATTTTTTTCACAAATTTTAATTTTATTTGTATTATTTAAAAATTTGTAAAATTTAAAAAATATTTAACTATTTGTATATATGCAATCTTACAGATAATTTCAAACAATAAGCACAGAATATTATATGTAATAAACATAATATATTATGATCAAAAAAGAAAAAAATTTAACTTAATTTAAAGTAGGTATATTATATGTATAAATAAATACCCAGTTTCTACAAAATAATTTGTTTTTATTTAACAAATACGTATTTCGAAAACAATGTTTTCATCTTCAGTGTTAAACAACTACTTGTAAGTATTTACACATTTATATTTTTTTTTGTATCATCCCTCGACAAAAGTACACACATTCATTAGTATTATAATTAAAAATACAAATTAGTGTTCATTATTATCGCTAATAGACTTTGAGATTTTAACACATTTTTATGTTAGATAACAATATTATGGAATTATCACATCCCAAATACATCCTGGATGGGATATATTTCATAGTATGGATATCCTATTATAGTCCTGCAAGTTTCGAAAATTCATCTGGAACATCCATAGGTACATCCAAAAATGTCCGCTTTTGTGGGATAACATAGTTTTACATTAAAAAATAATAGCCTATTCTAATCCCATATACCTATAATCTATATATATAATATATATCCAGTAAATGTGCAGAAATAATTTAAATATCCTCCTTTGGATATACATAGCCTATAAAAAAAAAGCATGCAAATCCATTATTTTCATTTATGGATCCATTATGCCGGGGGGTGACATACGATATAATCGCACTGTACATTTTGCAACAAATTTATTTACCTAATCGGGGTTTGAACCTGCCTACCTAAACATCAAAGACTAATGCATTACCAACCGAGCTCCTACCTATTGACGAATATGTCAATGGAATCTAGGGTATTTGTATGTATAATATATATGTAGGTAGGTATATATAAATTATATTCAAATTTTAAGATATAAAAAATTATAAAAAAAAATATTTCATTTAAATTAATTAAAAACTATTATAGTATTATGTTATAAATTATTTACAGTTATTTATTAGCATATTTATTAGTTAGTACTAGATCCTCTATCTTTTTTTAGTTTATGCCCGATTGGAGAGTGTCTAAACCAACTAGCAATTTGCTATTAGTAAGTTTAAAATTTAAATATAAATTACAATTAAAATATATTTGAGCACTTGTACTATTATACTATAAATTATTATAAGCCTAAATCATAAACATTTTACACTTTTATCATTTGTTTTTGGTTCGCTCTGAAGATGATATAGCTGTTGTTGAAATATGTATACACAGTAAAAAGTACATTATTTTTGAGATTTGAGTTTATAATCATTTATAATGTGCATTACAAATTACAATTTTATTACGAGACACAATCACAGAACATTAAAAATAAAATAATGATAAATATAACCATAGTTAAGATAACAAATTCGACAACAGAATTTGTATTGAATAAAATATTATTCATACATAAATATAAATATTTATGGGATGGTATTTAGATGTGCTGTGGATGTACTAGGAATTTATCCAAGAATACCTTGATTGCCATTATTTTCATGGACACCTTAAAGATGTTCTAAGGATCAATAAAGTACAAATATTTGTGGGATGATTTTTAGATGTAAGGATTTGTCTAATAGATATCTCGGGACACTGAGTGTTATCTGGGTATTAAATGGAATATTGAGATTGAAGCCACTATTTAATATATTTTTCTTGATTATTATAATTACTTAATTTAATATATAGGTATATATATTAAGGAAAGTATATTAATATAACAATAAAGATAATGAGTAATAACTAAATTAAGTTTATTTTACAGACTAATTTATAATATAATAATTAATAAGTATATACGAGAATTAATCTACTAATAAAACATCAATGATAATGCATAAAATAGTAAAATTTATACATACTAACATAAAAAATGAAAACAGTAAAATAGCTAGCCTACCAAACAAAATTGTCTGCTCAAAATTAAAACATTAACTTTGATAGATATCACAAAATTAATTTAAAAAACTGTTGTATAAAAAAAATTACTAAATTTGAAGAATTTTATCATTATAAATAAATATTTAAATAATGTATTTCTTTATTTTTTTGTTTTATAGAAAAATCAGAATTATACAACATATCAAAATGGGTATTCCTGGTTTGACATCTTTCATAAATCGTAATTCTACAAAACACTTCGAAAATCATCATCTAAAAGATACATTGATTATTATTGTTGGTTATGCATTGACAAATTTTTTGTACAGACAATATGAAAATCAAACAAGTGCATTTGGTGGAGATTATGATATTATCGCAAAAATCTATATAGATTTTATTAATTTATTATTAAGATGTAATGTGACACCAATTTTTGTATTTGATGGTGGATATGAACAACGTAAAATTGAAACAATTATGAATCGCATGAGCCAAAGAATTCAGTCCCTATAGCCTGACTGTTAAAAGTAATGAATGCACTCCAATTTTTGCTAATGATATTTTCTTCGAAATTCTAAATGATATGGATATACCACATGTAAATTGTGATTTTGAAGCAGATTCTGAGATTGTTGCTTTAGCCAAATTATTAAATTGTCCTGTTGTTAGTCGGGACTCTGACTTTTATGTGAATACAGTACCATACATTCTATTGGATATGATAACCCTTGATTTAAAATCTACCGAAAATGTGATCAACTGTCGATTATATAAAGTTGAAAAACTATTAAATGAGTTTGGAGGATTGAAAGCTGATTATTTACCATTGTTAGCTGCATTGTTAGGAAATGATTACATCAGGCCAGACACATTTTCTACTTTATTAAGACTAAATCCTGGAACATTCAATTGCGGATTAAAACTTCAACGAATTATAGATTGGCTAAGAACACAAAGGAATGTAGACAGTGCAATTGATAATATGACAAATTACTTGTTTCAGAATTATTAATAATTACATAAAAAATCAAATAAAAAGAATTGTACAAGAGTATAATAATATAAACAGTAAATATTTAGCATTTATTCTCCAATACAAAATGTTGAATAAGTATCAAGATGGTTTACAGAATTATTTAAAATCAAATGAGAAAAGTATACTTCCTCTTTGGTTAGAATATAATTATCGTAGAGGTACAGTAAATTCAGAAGTTATGACAATTATTACATTAAAAAAAATATATTTCAATGTATAAATTGAAGACTATAAACGACCACCATGTTATGAAGTTTCCTTTAACATTTTGGAAAGAATATTTGGTATACCGTTTAAAAAAAATGATTCAATTCCTGGAATTGGTAGAAAAAATGGACTTAATATAGGTCAATATAAAATCAAACCATATAAAAATAATCCTTTTATACCATTAGCTGATATGAACAAGACTGATTTAGAATATCGCAAAAATATAATTTTGAATTTTATTGGTATAAAAAACTTCAACGGTGTGCCAAAAGAATGCGAACTATTTATTTTAGTTTTAATTTACTGGGCTATTCATACAAATAACTGTAAAACAAGTAACATGCATGCTTTAATTGTAAGTGCAATAACGTTAAACATTATCAAAAAAAATGAAACAGGCTCACAAAATAAAACATTTTATGATTCTTCTGATAAAATTAAAAGTATTATAGAAGACAGTTTAATTAAAGTGAAAAAAGAAGATTGCATAAAAGCTATGACTGTTCTGTCAAAATATTTTGAAGTTCATCAATATAATGATAAGAATTTGTATTACAAAATTATTCATCCATTTGCTCAATTCCAAAGTTGTACTAATTTTTTTATGATATTCCATTCTTTGCTGGACTTTCCATATAATCAATGTCGTATTGAAAATTTTTTTAAAGGATCATTATTGTTTAATTTATGTTTAAAAATGGAAAATTGTAATCCAGAAGTATTTGTATCCCAACAACTATTTAATAAAAACATAGATTCATTAAATAAAGTTTACAAGTCAATTATTAGCCACATGGATACACCATTGTCGGTTTCAAAAAGGAGAGTAGGTACAAGGTGGCGCTGACACAAATAATAATCTGAAACCAAAGAGAAAAAAACATCAAACAATAATAAATAAATTATTACATAATAATAAGTTTAATTAATATTAGAAATATAAATACATTTTACTCTGTTATAATTTAATTTAAGGATAGATTTAATATAACTGTTCTGAATAATCAAAGTAACATTTATTACACAGTCTGAGTTCTTATTAAATGCAATTAATTTAATGGTAAATAAAGATAAGTTTAAAACATTTTATATTTAATTATTTAAATATAGATTGATACAAACATAATAGTTCTTGTGATTTGTAGCTTGGTGTAATTTTGCTTGTAATTATTGGGGAAAATTAAAATTTGGAAAACCCCTAGTAGCACAAGAAGTCCAGCAGGAATTCCATGGAACTCCGACTTGGGAACCCACAGGAGTCCTATGGGATTTGTATTGGGAGTTCAGTGGGACCCCCAGTTGGGAACATAGTGGGACTCCCAGTTGAGAATACAGTGGGACTCCTAGTTAGGAATACACCCTAACAGCATCATGTCTTCTCCAGGCCACCAATAGACTTCCCGAATTGTACCGGGTCTTTAACAGGCAGTCTATAAAGGATCCTCGATTACGCCAAATGTCCACTTCCAGAGACATCATTAATAGGTAGTCTATAGGAAGTCCCAACCTTTTGATTAAATAATTTAATTTTACTTTACTTTTTTAGATTTGAAAAACATTATTTTTTTTTTTATGTATATAATAATAGGACATTAAACTCACATTTATCGCCTTATTCTTTTGGACAATATAGTAAAACTAAATTCTTAACACTGTAATTTCTTTGTTAAAATATATAAATAGCTGATGGGCTGAAAAAATATTGACACTGACTCGAAAAATTTGGTGGGTAGTTGATTTAAATTTTACCGAAATGTTAGAAATAATATTTTACCTATTAGATAGATATTATAAATTCCGAGTTAAACATCATCAATATAAATTTATAGTATAAATACATAACATATATACCTACATTTTATATAAGTAATAAAGCTTTTAATTTTTGTTAATACTACCTATAACAATACGGAACTTTTTTGAAATTAATATCTAATATATATTATAAAAACTAATTACAATATTATTGAATTTAATTTTAAATTTGTAACAAAAAAAAAAATAGCATTAGTATAACTTTATCATATATAAAAAGAAAAAATAATGAAAATAGAAAAAAGTAGGTAATGAATTATTAAATATTTAAAAAAAAAAAACATGAAAAATAATAGGTACCTAGGTGGCTCCCCTGTAATTACGCCCCTCTCTCCTTTAACCTTATATGTATATTAGTATCGTACAACTTCTCCATGCTTCTGGAATTTTTCTTTATTTAACAATTTTGTCAGCCACCTTATACCTAAACTCCCTAATGTTTTCCATGTATTATAGAATTCCATCCGGTCCTACTGTTTTTTATTTTTCATTTTTCTAACTGCATTCCACATGTCTTTTCTTATTACACCTAAATTCTATTAAACTTGATCTATCGACTCGCAGAATTTCTTCACTTAATAATTCATTAAAATATTATTTCCATCTATCTATTACCTTCCTGTCTTTTGTTAACACTATTATATCGTCGTCTTTTACACACCATACATTTTTCAAATATGGATTGTTTTGTTCTTCCTTGGCCAGCTATAAACTTTTTTTTGTCCCTAATCTCTCATACAACTTTTATTTCCATAATTTAGCTTTACACACTGCACTTTTTGCTGTTTTACATTAACTTTTATACTTAACCTAATCATTCCCTTCTCTGGTTTTCTATCATTTCTGAAATTGTGTATTTTTCTTTGGTATTATTTTCTGCACTTATCCTCCAGGATACTACTCCTACTCTTACCGACGACTTCCTTAGTTACCCTCTACTATCCTTTTTGTTTATATCCCCATACATTTCCTTACTCCAGTGTCCAGCTTTCTGTAAATACTTTTTCATTCTTTCCAGTTACTTTCCTCCGCCTAATCCTCGGTTCTTACATTCATTTTTTTTTTAGTTAAAAATGCATACATTTTTAATATTTTTTTACTTTTTATGTTTTATAACAATCTATTCATTGTATGCATGTGTATGCATTTGAGGAATATTCCAAATTATGTTAAAATTGACATCAAGTGTTTGAAATATGAGGAAACAGTAAAATCAATATATAATAAAAATTACGAAAAACTGAAATGGGGAATTATTGAGGGCGATACACTGTTGTGGATTGATACAACACCTGTATGTATACAACTTATTCATGTGATAAATATTTTTCTTATTCTTGAGGGTAGGCAGCTACGCCTTTGGTACCGCCATACACTTACTTTAATTGCAAACTGTCAAATCCAGGTATACCTCGGGGATTTTCAAACCAAAATTTTGATTTTGTAATTAACGCTTAAAAGAGTTTTAAAATGTACTAAGACAATAATTTCTTTATAATATTACTGCTATACACATTTTTTACAAACTCACACTGTTTCGGTGATCAAGGTAAAAATCGTAAGTTAATAATCTATATTTTCTAAAGGTATTTAAATGTAGCTTTTTTGAATACTTTGTATTTAGTAGAACTTTTGGTATTTTTTTGTTTACTATAGGCCTATTGATCATATTGCGAACTAGGCCTTATTACCTATTATTTAGTGGATCATTTATTTAAAGCAATATAATATGCTCGTGATAAAATTAAATTAATTCTATAATGTAGGTATTCTCGTGACAAAATAAACATGATAAAATATAATTTTGTTATGGGTATTCTATCTAAATTTATTATGAAATCCGTTATCTTTGATTTTGATCAAACTCCAATCAAAACATTTCCCGCTTGACCATCTGTAAGTTGTTTTGTGTTTTTTTTTGTTTTTGTGTGCCTTGTTCGAAGTAGATAAATATTAAATATTGCCAATATTGGTATTTATGTTATCGTTTTAAATTTTGTATGTTAAAGTATAATTATGTTAAATTTGCTACGCTAGTAAAATATTTTCGAATCAAACAGGTAAGAAATTGTATCTGATAGTCATATACAATAACGATTTAATTGTATAGGTAGGTATGTATATCACTAATTTTAATCTTATTTGTTTAAAAATGTTAATTTTAAATGATTCGATATTTCTAATTATTTAGTAAATAAAAAATTGTATTTCTTTTAGATTACCTAATTTATAATACAAGTACTTATACTTGTAAATAATTTATAAATGCTGGAGAAATAACAAATAAACTAGTCATGGTTAAGTTTAACAACTATATATGCGATATATAATATTTATAACTGTATTCTCTGTTTCTCCACACAGACTCCTCACTCTTGTACTCAACCCTTCATACATATCTATAATAATATTCATATGCACCTTTGGTTAAAATTTCTTCATTAATGTCACTTTAAGATCTCCCTAGGAACCCGATCACAAGCCTTCTCTAGATCTATAAATACCACACAATTTCCTTTTCCTTTCTTTGTACTTCTCTACAATCTGTCTTGCACAAAATATTGGCTTCATTGTTGACCTCCCAGACATAAACCCAAACGGATTTCTAGTAATAATTGTCTCACTTCTTACCCATTTATCTATTCTTCAAATTCTAATTGCGACTGTCTGGAAAGGTTAAGGCCCACCTCTAGCCGGTAATCGGTACCAGAATAGAGGGAGGACACATTGAGCTGACCTTAACTGGTTGGTTTGAGTCCGAGTTGTCTAGCGACGACAACTCTAAATAAAGTCGTTACCACGGGAGAGGGGAGCCCCACTGCAAGGTGCCCCTCAAGGTTGAGGAGCCTACCTCGGCTGAAACGTGGTGGCTGTGGGACTGGCGCAAGATAGTAAAACCTGTAGCCATGCAGGCTCCCGGGAACCGAACATTCCGGGAGAAAATGGTGGGGGGTGTACCATTAACTTGGCGTACCCCCAAACCTCTACGGCTCCTAAGTAGCTCCTCAGAGCTAATAAAGGGTCCGCAGTTGTAGCCGCAAGGCACTAAAAATTGGCTTAACCTGTCTGGAAAGGTTGTTAGTTAGTATGGTGCGTCTTTATTGTATTTGTAGTATAGTACATTGTTATCGCAATTACTCGTGACATTATAATTGTATTTTATATCTAATTATATCTTGCTTCTTATGCTGTGATGTGATTTCCCTGACCAAAAATATCAGATGCACTAAATACAAAAATTGTTTTCACTCAAATTGTATACCTAATAAATCATTAATTTCTAATAAAAATACATGGATATGTGAAGAATGTGATGTTGAGAAAATAACTAACAAAAATCTTGGAGGAAAAAAATTGAACAAGTAAATAATGTCGTAGAAAAAAAATATGAAATGTTTAATACAAATATCAATCTCATTTTATTTAAACTAAATAAAGTTATTTCTATTGAAAAATTGATACAATTTTGTTCTGACAAAATTGATGATTACGGTATTAAATTTAATAAAAAAATACTGTCGAAAAGATACTCATAGTGGAGAAAAAAGTTCTTATGATGGAATCTACCTACATAAATGGTCTTAGTAAGATAGAACTACTTGAATCAAAATTAATTATAAATGATTAGATTAATTTGTTTAATAACCTAACAATTAATGGAATTCCTTTTAGGAAAAATGAATCTCCTTTTAAAGTAGTAATTTCTGCAGCTATAGTTTTAAGTATTGATATCAAAGGTGAAGACATTAATTAGGTTATTACAACTAGACCTGCTGATAAATTGATTGTGCGTTTTTGTAAAAAAACCAACTAAAGAAAAAAATTTAAGTGAATCTAAAAATCGTTTGATTGCTAAAAATCCTATTAAATGTAGTGATTTACATCCCTCTTTTTCGAAAAATACAATATATTTTAACCAAAAATTAACTGGTATAAATAGAAAGTTTTTGTGGTTGGCCAAGTTAATGGCTAAAGATTAGGTATACATATAAATTTGTGCTAATAAAAATAGTGTTAATTTGCGAAAAACTTACGGAGAAGCAGCCATTAAAATAAATTTAATGTCAGTTATAAATTAAATATTACAAACACTATTTTCGTTTTGCATGTTAGTTTGTTCACTTTTTTCGCTTATACTTTAGAAGGAATATTAAAATTTTTTGTTGTATTTTCTTTCCTCGCATATAAAGCATGGCATATTTTATATTTTAAATAAACTTATTCCGTTTAAGTTTATTAGAAAATAAACTTAAGTTAATTTTTCAAAAATGTTCTAATAATTTCAATAATCTTTTTTCGTCAAATTTAATTAAAAAATCAATTATTATCATTGACTTCTTAGGTACTTAATTTAAATAATAATATATTTTTTACCAATAAAGTTAAACAATTATTCATACAATTTGTAAAAAAATCATTATTATAATAATATACCTACATAATATATAAAAATAATTGTTAATATTATTAAGATATTATTGAACTTTTTAAGTAAAATAAACTAGGTACTAAAATTAAATTCATTTTGTTGAAAATGTGAACTAAATTCAAAAAAAGTTGACAAAAACAAAAATTTAACATTTTTCGCTTTGTTCATGCATTTTGAACTTTGTTCGTTTGAATTAGTTCATTCCAAGGTATGCCAAAAACCATAAAAATCATAATTCGCCCTAATAGATTAAGAAATAATATGAAATTAAGAATAATAATATGAATAAAATAAAATAATATGAAGCAATTACTGTTATTAATAACATTTAAAAAATTACATATAAGTACAGTGTTTCTAAAATAAATACCACCACTAGATTAAATTACTCTGTAATATATATAGTATTTTTATTTCTATTCATATGTGGTATTTTTATATTTATTTTTCTTCCTTCATTATAAGATTTTGAAATTGTGAGTGGAGTATGGATTCTTGGTTTAACAAACTTTATTTTTTTTGGAACCACTTGTTGGATAGAAGAATTGGAGTAAAGAGCTTTTTTTAATAGCAAATTTGTTACTGCTGGAACTTTAGAGAGGTAATTTTCAAATGATAAACGATTAACTGCTATATACTGAGTATAGTTTGGGCGCCATTGAGCTCTACTCATCACTGTACACAATATTTGATAACCATAATCTGCACATTTTTTGTATTCATTCTGCTTTTCTTCTACCATATAATACAATGTAAAAATGTAGAATATGAAAATTGAATAAACTATTTAATTTTTATCATGAGTAATTGTTTTTTAAATGTTTGTATAGGAAAATATCACTCATATAAAAATGGAAAGATTATTAACAAAGGGCTCTTTGAAGTCAATAATAAACAATGAAGAAGTTAAAGATCCAGTTATGCAAGTTCTTGGCATTAGAAAGATTACTGCTGTAGGAAGAAATGAAAAATATCGTTTACTTCTTTCTGATGGTCAAAATTTAAATTCTTTTGCTATGTTGGCAATTCAGTTAAATGGTATTATTTCTTCTGGCGAACTTGCTGAATTTGCCATTGTACGGATAAAACGACATGTACTTAGTAATTTAAGTGATCGTTCCAAAACAAGTAAACATATCATGATCCTTACAGATTTAGTTGTTTTGGTATCTGGTGATGTGGGTATAAAAATTGGTGATCCTAAACCAATTGTTGAGAATTCAGACCAAGTAGTTGAAAATGGCTCATCTGCTTCAGTAGATACATCTAAACGTCAGACTCATTCAGCCCAAGCTAGTGATAATGGTCTTCAAACTGATATTATTGATGTTAATAATATTCATCTGAACGACTCTTGCAAACTGTATCAAGATGGAGGAGTTCAACATCACACATTTGATACTGTAGATCCAACATCTCAACATGAATTAATAGGTAATCGATTTTCTGAATAAATTTAGGCAAATAATATATTTGATTAAAATTGAAGATGAGAAGTTAAGAGGAAAACATAAACTATACTCTAGCGTGGAGTTTTTTATAACTAGTTATATACGTTAAAAAAAAAATGTTATTTAACTACTTATAACTTGTTTAATAATAAAATATTTAAAAGAAAAAACTCCTCTAAAGCTTTGATAATAGGTAAATTTACACATATATTAATTATAAATAAACTGTTGTAAGAATGCGGTATGTAGATTTGTTATGTTGTGTATGTAAGACATAGACAACAAACCTATGGGTAGCATCCTCTTAAATTGTATTTTTATCAGAGAGATTTAAAAATATACAGATTATTATGGTGGTTTGAAATTAATAAAAAATAATAATTATAATTGTTTGTATTTTAAAAGAATCATCTGATAAACAGAAGACATAATAATAAATTTAGTACTGTTTTCAAAATTAAAATTAAGAGGCCTCTGCACCACACAATTCTAAGGAGTATTATTTAGGCCAGAGGTTTCCAAACTATTCATAGTACGACCCATTTTGGAAATTTTTTAATTTTTGCTACCCACAACATAGTATTGACTATTTTTTTTTATATGCCCAATGCTCATTAATAAAAAAAATATACTTATATAAAGAAAAAGCATAATATATTAAAATGCATTTTCAGTAATAACATATACTTAATTAATTAACTACTTAATATGGTAAAAATGTATAATTAATTTAATAAATTAAAAAAAAAAGTATAATTTCGTATTACATATTTATTGAGAAAGGTGTACTTGTTTTATATTTTTCTTGATGACTGCATTGATATCCATTTCAAAATTTGGTAATTTTAGGCGCAGGAAACTTGACAATTACAATTTGCTTTGTAATTTTGTTTTGATAACAACCATTGCCGAAAAGCCAAATTCACAATTATACGATGTAAAGAAGGATAGTAGCTTCTTAACAGCTTAATTAAAAAGAGTTGGATAAGTCTCTTGAATAGATAACTAGAAATTGATTAAATGTTTTCGATTAAAATTCATTTTTAGTGAACCGTTTTCAAAAATGTCGATTAATTCTTTATCTTTTATTCATAATCCACTTGTTATAATTTGTTCTTGAAATGGAGATTTGAAATCCAGTTCATTTATTGATAGCTCTTCATCTCACTCAAAAAATACGAATAACATTTTTTTTTTATGTATTCAAATGTTCAGAGATACTTGTAATAATGCCAATGTCTGTTATATATATATATATAGATTTCAAAACTTTACGCAACCCATCTAAAATATAATAGCGACCCACAGTTTGGGAACCTCTGATTTAGGCAATTTATTATAGTTTCTTTGTATGATTTGGTGTTTGTGTGAGACTTACGTGATTATTAGTCTTAATAACTCGTATCAAGAGTATATGAGAACCAGCGTGCACATCTATTTTATAACTATGAACATTTTTTATTTTTCACTCAAATAGACTCTTTTAATTCTACCAGAATGTTGCAATTAGTATATAAATTTTAATTTTGAAAAAATTTTCCATAACATTTACGAGAAAATGATTAATTGGAGCACTTTAAAAAAAAATGTTGGTATTTAATTAGATATTTATGTTTAAAATTTTGAACATTTTAGAAACTTTAAATGGTTTTAAATATAGTTTATTATATAATAATAATAATTATTATTATTATTATATAATTATAGTATAAAATATGAAAATGAAAAATGTGGCTTAATCATTCCAAGTAATGAATATTATACCTATATTATAATATATATATATTTTAATTTATTTTACTCTTTAATAATATAATATATACTATTAATGATTTTTAATTTATTAATTATTTTGATAATTTTTAAATAGGTCGTCACTTTAGAAAAATGGAATATGAAAAAATATTAACAGCCGGCTCTTGGAAATCCATGATGAATAACGAAAATATTAATGAATCAATTATGCAAGTTCTTAACATTGAAATGTTAACTAATTGTTGGGGTTATGAAAGATTTCGTTTACTTCTATCTGATGGTTATAATTCATATTCTTATGTTATGTTGGCATCTAAGTTGAACAATAAGGTTTTAACTGGCATACTTGGTAAATTTTCCATTATATGGATAACGGATTATATATTCAGTGAATTATGTAGTTCTGAAACAAGTACAAAAGTAATGATCATTGAGGATTTAAACGTTTTAGTATCTGGTGTTCTTGTAGGTTTGAAAATTGGTAATCCTAAACCTATTATTAATTCAAGAAATGAAATTGACACTGCAGATCCGTCTGTTATTTTAAAAGAAAATAATGTACTTTCAAAAAGCTTTGATATATTTCAAATTTAATCGCTTTATTTTATTATTATTATTATCCTGACATACTTAATATTATATAAGTATTTATTTGTATTCATTATTAATAATATCTACTAATAAATAATTATTTACAATCCTAATAGAGAATATTTTTAATAAGTATATGATTTAATTAGGGTTAATAATAATTTAAGTACAAATTACATGGACAAAAAAAGGCACAAAAAAGAATGACAAAACTAAACTTAAAATTTTTTTATTAATATATAACTTTAAAAAAACTCAATTTCATATATTTGTTTCTAAACCTTTATTGATTTAGTTTATTTAGTTGATGAATATTTTATTTTTATGGCATTTTCAGGTCATTATTGTATATTTAAATGAAACAAGATAAATTCTTATTTCATTTTTTATATACTTACAATGTATGATAATATAAAGAGCCAAGGTGTATCTGAACATAATTCCATTGTATCTGTATCTTACAATAATTTATCATTGGGTCGTAAATAAAAATCATCATTACACCCACAAACTCATGATTCCACCTAATATATATTTTATATTCTTATTAATAGCCATAGCATTATACTTTGTATAATGTACCTACATCTAGATTTAATACCGATATCATTATCTGTTGTGTTATATTATTTAAAATTGAATACTACATAAATCCATATACATATTTATCAAAATATAGAACATATTTTGTAAAAAAAATTTGAAATTTTAATTCATATTGTTTTTTCTGTCTTTTTTTACCGATAATATTTTTTTTGTTATGTTTTACAATTTTGTTTTTATATTGTTTAACTTGTATAATAAATTATTATTACTCTTATATCTAGATTAAACGTTTTTATAAATTGAAAATTAAAACAATTTGGTAAACATGGGCATTTCTTCAATATGTGATCTACCGAACATATCCTAATCTACTAAAATTGTCGAAACAAATTAGTTTAGCGCCCAAGCAATTTTTATATTTATTTTTTGTAATCCTATGTATTATACAAAAAAATAACAATGGTAAAATCAAAATTAGTTAGGCAAATTTGATTTTGAAGTCATAGCGATTTAAAGTTTTTTGTAACATCTAAAACTATATATTTTATACTGTGTTTTGTCTCGTAAGAAATCAAAGATTTTTGTGATAATAAATACATTTTATTTTTATTTTTTTAGTGCTATACAAGCCATTAAGGCATTTTGCATACTTCAATCAAACTTCTCCATACATTCTGGTCCATTGCATCCTCCAATCGCTTTGTCTCGTCGGTATCTGAAATATCTTTCTTAACTCTGTCTAACCACTGCTGGCGAGGTTTTCCCCTTTGTCGCTTTTTTGTTGGGTTTTGGATCAGGACATTTTGTATGACTTTGATTAGAACACCAGGCATGGCCAGCCCACTCTAATCGTTTCGCTTTTAAGAACAATCCGATATTTTGTTTGTTATATAACCTTTCTAGCTCATCGTTCTTTCATCTCTAATACTTACCATTTTGGTTTCGAATAGGTCTGAAAATTGTTTGTAAAACTTTTCTTTCGAAGGTGAGTCCATGTCATGAAGGGACCATGTCTCGCATGCGTACATTACTATCGGTCTAAAGTTTATAAGTACAGTTTTTCTTTTGTAACTTTGGACAGTAATCTGGAGCTGAGCATCTTATTCATAGCAAGATAAGCTTTGTTTGCATTACTTATTTTTAACTGAATCTCATTATGCATATTCTTGTATTTATGTTGACTCCCAAGTATTTAAACTCATCTACTTGCTCAAAGGCGTAGGGACCTACTTTTAGAGCTGCTGTATTTATCCTATGTCTAGTCATTATTAGGTATTTAGTTTTATTCTCATTGATAACAAGGTTCATTCTGTGACTAGACTCAATTAGTTCTTCTGTGGCCTTCATTACATCGTTTTCAATGTCTGCTAAAATTATACGATGTCATCCACGTACTCGAGCATTATATATTTTTGCCATTCAACTCCATTTCGTGATTCACTAATATATCTCTTGATTACTTTTTCAAGCGCCAGATTAAACAGTATGGGAGACATTGCATCACCCTGTTTTAGTCCAGATTGAACCTCAAATTGTGGGGATAACTCGCCTTGGTACCGGACTTTACAATATGTGTTTGAATTACATATTTCTATCATTTTGATTAGCTTTTCTGGGATTTCAAAGTTCCTCAACGCTGTCCATAGTTGTCTATTGACACTATCATAGGCTTGTTTGAAGTCTACAAAATTCATGAACAAGTCTTTATTATATTCATAGTACTTCTCCGTTATTTGTAAATATGATCTGTTGTCGACTTTCCTCTTGTGAATCCACACTGGTATTCTCCAATTATGTCTTTTGCGTATGCTTCCAATCGTTTTAAGACCGCGAGGCATAGCACTTTATAGCTTGTATCCAATAGTGAAATTCTTCTGTAGTTTTCTATCTTAGTTGTGTTTCCTTTTTTAAAAATCATTCACCAATTGCTGTGTTCCAATCTTTGGGAATCTGCTGATTAACCCATATACTTTTAATTAATTTTTATATGTGTATTACTAGGTGTGGTCCTGCTAGCTCAAGAAGTTCTGAGTTAATGTTGTCTTCTCCCGGCGATTTGTTGTTCTTAAGAGAGTTGATGATCACCTTGATTTCTTCAAGATTTGGCTCCAGCAACTCCGGTTGTACAGTGTCATATATTATTTGTTCGTACTTATCGCCTAAGCACAGTGCTTGTGTGTTATTCAGCAACTGTTCAAAATGTTTTTTAAAGAGATAAGTTATGGCCTGTGTTCCAGTAATTAGGTTCCCACCATCATCAGACATGTGCAGTTTTGTGCTTTATATCCTTTTTTGACTGATTTACATTGCTTATAAAATAGTCTAGGATTTGCTTTGTAATTTTCAATGTCCTCAATCGCTTTCTTTTCTGCTAGTCTCTTTTGGCGTCTTGGTATACTGTTGGCCAAATTTCTCTCTTCTTTATATGCTTGTATTCTTTCTTCTTTTGCGTCTTGTAACATGTGTAATCTGCAGGCACTGCGGTTTCTTATTGCATCCCAGATAGCAAAGAAATATTATATGAATGTTATTTTCATACTGACTAATATATATAATTAAACATATTAATTATAAATTTTAATTAAATAGTGTATTATAAGAACATAGTATAACTCATGCGGTTCATCTTGACTACTAGCTGACGTCACACGTTAGGGATTGAAAAACTTGTGCATACAAGAATACAAGTTTGAAGCCACACGTCTACCTTCTTCATGTGTTCTGCCAGTCTAGAAAAATATACAACTGAATGCAGGTGACGGTGCTTGAACATATACTACAAGTAAATTGTCAAACCCCTGAAATTTTAAAAATATAACGGTCGAATGTGGTCAAGATAAACTCGCACAGATTATACATAATCTTAGATGAAAGAAACTATACAACTACTCTGATAAATATATTATAATCTGGCAACTGAGAAAGTAGGAGTAATATTATTATAAACCCAAATCACAGAAATACTTTTAACTGTGGTGCCAAATATTTTGAAATATATATAGGTAATAGGCATGTAGTTAATGATTTGGGTTTATTTTATAGTATAACAGTGCTTAAGTGATTTTACCATTTACCATATAGAACTTTTATATTTATATTTATTTATTACATTTATCTTTGCTACACTTAAAATATTCATGAATATTTTACTAGGTGATGATATATTTTATATTTTACTGTTTTTCATTATATAAACTGGTTGTAAACAATGAAAACATTAAAAAAAATATATTACTATTGACTATACTTTTTCCTTCATATATATATATAAAAAATTATTTAAACTTACATTTTAATAATTATTGAGATCATTAAATTTAAAAATGTTTACCTTTAATTAAAGAGCATAATGCTAGAGAAGAAAATACTTTTTTCTTTTTTTGTCCAATGAAGCTGTAATCTTTCAAAAACTCATCTTCAAAAGTACTTTGTAACATTTGGCGTATAGTGGCAGCTAATTGTTTTTTGCATAGCGTTTAAGTTCTAAAATCTACAAACAATTAAGTACATAAATTAATTACATTTACAAATAATAATATAATATTAAACAATTTCTTCCAAGAGAAAATCTTTCAACATAGGTAGTACATATAAGTATGTGAAGTGATCAAGCTAATTAACTATATTTCATAAAACAAATTCTTACCAAACTTCATTTAAATGTTTTGTTAGTCATCAATTTATTTTCAATATCATTGAATTGATTTTCATTTTTGATTGGTAATACTCCCAAGAAGTTATCTTCATGATTTTCATCTATTAATTGGTTTTCTTTTGAAAACATTGAATTAAAACCATGGTTTAGCTTTTCCTCAATTGATTGCACATCAAATTTTATTTTTAATACAACTCAATATCTTATTTATTATATCTGTAAATAAAAATGAAATTGATGGGAAAATCAAATAAGTGATTTGTACTGTAATAAAAGCAGTATATAATATTATACATTATTATTTAGGCAATTTTATTAACAGTTAATAATAATTTCTTTTTAATATTTTACATATTAGAATTGTACATATATAAAACTATAACTAACTATAAAACTAACCGAATGTCGGTGTGGGCGATTGAGTTTTTTGTTGAAACATCATATTACGTTCAGAATGGTTTTTAACTTTGGATATCTTGACAAGCTTTATCAAACCAATGTTTTTTTGTTTTTTGGCTTTCCTCTTGAAGGATGCTTGCAGCTTCAGTTACTGTACCTTTTATCTTAGCCCAGATCAATTCAATTTCAGATGTTGACGAGTACCTCACTTCGTTTAACTTTTTAGTAATTCTGAATTGATACTTATGTAGTTCTTTTGGGTCCTTGACTTTATTCCAGTTGAGTTGTTTCCTACTTCGCTTTTGTTGTTGCTTTCTTCTCTAGTTTACTGACAGTTTTCCCGAAAAGTCTATTACTACGAGGTAGTGATCCGTATCCCCATCTACTCCTCTATAACTCCTTACATTTCTTATACAGGATTTATGATGCCTGTTTATTATTACGTGGTCAATTTATATAATAAATACAACAAAGTAAATTATATTTTGGCTCTTAATATTTTTTTTCTCACTCCTCAGACAGTTTAATTTGAAAATATTCCCCGATTTTCTGTGAAAACCACAATGTAAATGTGAATTATTGCATTAACTCGTAATGCATATTTGATATTGTGAAAAACTACTTTTGTTATGAAAACACAGTGTTTTAGATAATTTAAAATACTTTGAATCAATATAATTTTAGAATTAAGTCCATCTGACCAATTTTGATTTCATCATTGTTTTCTAGTTGTGATACATATGATAAAAAAAAAATTTTAATTGCCTAAAGTGCTAAACTAGGTTTATGTTAAATTGGTATGATCTATCATTGTATATTATTATTTTATCACACATTTGACCAATAACTTGAAAAATGCACATTATTAATACAATATAAAGCATTCAATTTGAACAACTGTTTTTATTAAATATATTATATCGTATAATTTAAAATATTAATATTAAATTATTTTTTGTATTTCATACACTTAACAACTAACAATGCAGTTAAATATTTCATAAACTCGTCAAGTTACAAAGTTAGTAGGGATAAAAAGTAACTAATAAAATAAAAAATGAAATTACTCTTTAGTAACTTTGTAACTCGTTATTTCTCAATTTTGTCTAAATGTGTAGTAGATCACACACTACACTAAATTGTGCGATAAATTACATATTGAATAAGTACCCAGAAATGTATTTTAAATACTATCCATGCCTAGTTTCATATAAAATGTAATAATGTTTTGTTTAAAGTTTTTCGTTTTAAAATATACCTTTATGTTTTTCTTGTTTACCTATGAAGAATGTATGTTGTAAAATGACTATAAATTGTATACAACTTATAAACAATTATAAGTTTTTGGATGATAATTGCATGTACATAAATTTTATTTACAAAATGTATAAAATTCAAAGTTTGATTTTTGGATTAATAATAAAAGATTATTAATCTTAAATGTAAACTCCAATTTTGTATTAATAATATAAAAGTTGTATCATAAAATTTAAATTAGTTTTTATTATCCTAATGTGCAAAACTGAGTGTATTCAAGGCCAGAGATTAATATTAAGTAGGTACCTGTATTATATTGAACAATTGTTTATAAGTATTGATTAAATACTGAGCACCCTAATCCATATTTGTGTCATTTTTTACCGATTACCATTCACATACACCTTTGGTAATTCTTTCTTAATTAATGCTCACTTCTAGATCTTTATTAAGATTTTTAATAATTCAAAAATTAAAGATAATATAGATACTTTAGGTATATTGTACGATTTATGAAAATATTTATTATTGTTATTTATTATTATTATTTATTATTGTTTTTTTTATTATTGTTACACATTCAGGCTCCATAATACAATTAAGTTTTTATTGCTTATTTATCTTAACTTGAATGTATAACTTGGCACATAAATTAAAAATGGTTAAACTACACTGTTATATATAGTTTTTTATAACAGGTAGGCAGGACTGGGGCAAAGAAATATTTATGGAGGGTTATGTGTCTCCAAAATATACCGATGGAAACACATAAATACATATTTGAAATGTAAATAAGCAAAAGAAAAAAAAAGGTCATCAACTTTTTAAAATTTGGCCCTGTAGGTAGGTAATTACTTTTCATTGATTTAAATTTAAAAAAAACGAATTACTTAATTTTACACCTAATTAACTGTTAAAATATTCATATTCATATTCTATATATAATAATATATCATAAAATAACTTAAAAATTATATATAAGTATTGTAAATTTATCAGCAAAATCAATTTAAATTTCCATCATGAATAATGTATAATATATAATATACATAGTCTATAGAATACCCACATTATATATAACTATAATAAATTATCTACAACTCCCATAGGCCATAGATCTTATCAATTACCTATATAAAAAATTTTCAGAAATGTAAAAATTATTTATTTAATGGATAATAGACAGCTGGGTCTTAGAAGACCGTGATAATAGGTATCCATGTTCCAAATCATATCAGTGGCGGCAGGAAACCATGGGCCCTCGAAGTGCTAAAAAAATTTTAATTTTTGTATAATATACATAATAAGTATTAAACAAAAAAAAAAAGCACTTCGCTCGTTGGGTAGGATATTGATTGGTGGATATAGGTATTCAATTTGAAAGCAATGATAAATCATTTCTTTCTAAAAAAAAAACGTTTCTGAGCGAAGCTTTGGTGGATATACTTAATTATATAATATAATGAACAAAAAAATTGGATGTAAAGGTATTCGAACCGAGGACCCGCGAATGACAATACCGTTGGCTGCCACTAGACATAACATAACACTTGAAAAATATATATAAAAAAAAAGAAAAACCTTTTAAATAAATATTATAAAATCTTATTAATTAAATATTAATATAATCCATTATTTCCCCAAAATTCGAACACATTTCATACCGAAATGTCAAAAAATTAAATGGGTATTAAAAAAAAATTTAAATGGCTATTAAAAGGTATTCTATGTAGGTAGGTATACCTACCGATTTTTAAAATTGTATATAGCTAGAATAGTGTACTTTAAACACTATTCAATTTTCAGATCTTAAGCCTAGAATGAAGACTATTATGAATTAAAAGTCAAAATTAAAAATTGGGGAAAAAATGTCTTCATAATGTGCTAATATACGAATTTGATGAAAATTTCAAGTTTTTAGATCCATTATTTCCAAGAAAATCGAACACACTTCATACCAAAATGTCAAAAAAATTAAATTGGTATTAAAAAAAAAAAATTGAAATGGCTATTTAAAAGTATTATATTATGTTGGTATACCTACCGATTTTTAAAATTTTTTGTGTGTACCTATAGTTAGAATAGGGCGTAATTTTAACACTGTAGGTATTCAATTTTAGGTCTAAAATTAAACCTATTATGAATTAATGTCTGAAATTTGCATATTGCTAAAAATGGGTACCTATAAACATTTTTTTGTATTAATTAATATAATAATATAGGTACCTACGTTTGTGGTGAAAATGTCAAGCCTCCAGCATCAATATTTTCGGAGTTATGAAGAAATTTTACTATACTCGCGGTGATTTTTATGCTAAGTTTTTGATAGTTTTTTTTTACCTACGCGTCTATCGAAAAATAACCTCTCTAAACGTCTGAAGTCCTTTGCACACGCTAGAGTTTATTGGCCAGAATTCTAGTAACAGAGCTGCCTGCAGTGATAATCAGAGATGTGTATATACCACCAGAGCTATACTTTGGCAACGCTATTGTCAGAGAGAAAAGTGTCAGATTTTTGTTTATGTGTAAAGTGCATGACAGAGCTTTAACAGCTCTATAATCAGAGCTCTAAGCAAATAAAAAAAACTAGAGTGTACGAAGTCCTTAAAGTACTAGATGCAATTTGCTACCAAAAATTAGTATACCTACTAAGTACGTGTAAGATTGGAGCACTTCTTATAGAATTGTTGGGTAGGTACAGATGAACAAAAAAAAACTCGCCGTCGTAAAACCTATATACATTCTTCACTTCGCTCGGAATCTTATAAAGTTCCAACTCAATTTTATTCCGCATTTCCCAAAAATTAAATACTGTAAGGTAGAGCCGCCACTGAATCATATTATGGTCTGAATTTTAATGGGTGCTATGTTATGTACACTACACATATATATTATTACGGTTTCTTAGGCACCCGTGTACGATCTGTACATGAGCACATGATGTTGCCTATTGGCGCCTACGTGTATAATACAATATAATAAAATGTATTAACAGATATGTACAGGGCCGTTCCGAACAATGATTTTTGAGGGAGGGTCAATATGAAAAAAAAAAAAAGTAATCAACTTTTTACCCATTTTTCCCACTACAATTTTAATGCAGTTTGCCGACTAGAAATTCCAAAATACTTCATAAACGTGAGTGAATAAGCAGAAAAAAAAAGGGTCATCGACTTTTTCTACTATTTGCCGCCAACTGAACTTCATTTTGCAAACTGCTTTCCGTGATGGGGATGTGAGACGCCCCCCCCCCCACAAGACGGCCTTGGATATATAAAACGCTGTTGTATTAGGTACATATCAGCTGTGCTAAATACAAATTAATTTGGTGGATAAATAAATTCAAAACATTTCCAAAACCATTCTATAACCTCTTTGAGTTTTCGATCAAATCTCCTATCAGCACATTTCCCGCTTGTCTTGTGTATTCTTTAGTCTTTACTTTATCTGTTTTGTGAACGATCGGCATTCGTCAATTTTTTACGATTACTTATTGAATTTGTGTTTTGTTTAATAATTTTCGTTCAACTGTTTGAATTTCCGGAGTGTGTTTGAATATAATTCGACTAGAAGGTATGTTATGTTATTTTTGAAATGTACCTACTTAATTACGTATACTTTATAGTTTAATTCGTAAATCAAATCAATATTGTCTAAATACATTTCATGGTATCATGTTCGTATTAATATAAACAAAAATGGTGATCGTACATTGTTGTCACGTTTCAGTAATTCTACAATAGAAACTAGAATAATATGAGTATCGTTGAAAATAAAGTAAAAACCTGTAATTGTTCATTTTGTCTTATCACTGTACTACCTATTCGACAGTGCCATTATTCATACTGTACATATCCATTGCTATTCTAACTAGTAAACCGATAGGTATCTATTGAATGAATCTAGAAATAATAATTCCCCGGAATATTAAATCCTATCATACCTATGTAATATGGTAGGTAATATAAAACATATATAAGGCGTTTTACTAACCCAGAACATTAATTTTATTAACAGCCTAATATTACAATTCACAAAAATTGTATAAGTACCGAAAAATAGGTACACGTTGGATCAAGTTTTGTGGTTGAAAAGATGTTCGTAGAAAAAAAAAAATAAACATTGTAAAAATAAATAATAGTTAGATACTATTAAAAAAAAGCAGATTATTGTTCCATGCACATTGAAAGGGTTAAAAAAAATTATATCAAAATAATGTTAACTGGGTAGGTAGTTGTTGTATTTTTTGTTAATAACTGTCAATATTTATTATTACAATTATTGTAATCATTTGAAATTTGTATATTAACATGGTACTTATAATAACATTTGTTGATGTTCTTCTCTTTGAAATTTCTTGTGATCGATGGTGCAGCTAAAGTCTACTTACAATAAAGTACTACCACTGACTGACTGACTGACCCTATATTTCCCAAATACTCTAGGCATATTTTTTTGGTATATGTACATTATTTTTGTATGAATAATTATTATATAATTGTTTTCATTAATTTACCCATCTTTGTATCCCCTATTATTGAGAATTATTTATTTATTTAATCAATTTTATTAGGTGTGTAGTCAATAGTCATGTGTAAATTATATTTATTATAAGAGAAGTTGACACCAAATATAATAAAAAATACCCAATTACCATTATTTTGTTATAATACCTAGTTAGACATAAATACTGTCAGTACTTCAAATGTTTATAAAACAAAAATAAAACATAATACAAAAATTCTAAAATTATATTTCAATAATACAGATAATTAACTTTTTAACAATATATACATTATTTAAAATGCCTTCCTTCCTTTTCAATACGACATAAATGTTGCGGTCACAATTCAATACAAGTACCGAGGTATCGTCTCTAAGAGAATTTCTGCAGCTGCTTTCAAAATGCTTCACTTGAGGGACTCCAAATTCGGGTCACGTTATTTACAGGCTCTTTCCTCCAAAATTATCCATAATTCATAATCATATGGGTTCAAGTCAAGTTCAGACTTGTGGAGGGCCAATCAGACACCTTGATGAAATGTGGAAACATTGTTTTCAAGCTACGTTTGGGTTGTTTTTGCCTTATGGGCTGGTGCCAAATGTTGATTAAACACCCAGTTAACTCGATTGAACAAAGTATCGCTAAGAGGCTTCATTACAGGATCTAAGATGGAAAATAAACAAGCAGAATGATAGGGTATATGCCCGGTCAAAGAAAAGGTTAAAAGTGTTCAACGAGGCCACCACTCCACTCAAGTTATGGTTTGGTGGGGTGTGTCATTTCAAGGCGTTATGTACATTGATTTATTTCTGTGAAGCAGGGGTTAAAATTGAGCCTCGTGTGTATCAGACAATGTTCGGAATGTTCACTTAAAAATTGAGTTCGTTCACGTTCAAATGTGTTTAAAAAGAACAAATTCACATTCATCTTCTTTAAAAAAAATGGACGTGTTCATCTGGTCATTCATTTTAATTAATTAATTATTAAAAAAAAAACATTTTTTTTTTTATATATTTTCAAAAAAATTACCGATTCATAGAAACTATAGTTTTCATTTTATAGTGGATCCAAGGAAATTGGACTTATATGAGTATTATTTTTAAATCTAATCAGATTTATAGCGAAATTTTAATATATTTTAATTTAATTTAAACAGCCTGAAAATCTTTAAAATTCCTTAAAAATATGAATACATGCTATTAGACAAAAACGAGTAGCGTTTGCATGTCGTTCACAAAATATGAATGTTGTTTTTTCCAAACATTGGTATGAGACGAATGTCATAGATCCTTTAGTGAAGTTGTATAACAATCAGTTAAAAAAAAAGAAGATGAACAAGTTTTTTTTTAATAAAACGTGAACATGTTTCAATTTTTAATGAACATTCCAAACACTGCAATTCCTGAAATAATTATTCTAATTAAAATATAATGAATAATATGGGGTGAATTCCATGACATTTATTTCACCATCAAATTGAACACTATATTTCATAATTATATTTAAATATACTTAAATGTTGGTATTAAATGAATCTGTATATTTTTTTTAATTCTTAGTAATAGTTATTAGCTTTTGATCATTGTAAAATTTTGTATTATTAATTGATAAAAATGGGTCAGAGCATACGCACCACCATAATGCGTGCTAAATTGAACAATTTTATGTTTACAGCTAAATAAATGAGTAAACTAGTAGATAGGTATTTACAAGTATGTAACATATGCATACCATTTTCATTATTACATAATTTTCGTAATCTGATCATTTTAAAATACATTCTAACATGCTATTTTCAGTCAATTATAATTAACAGGTATACTTACATGGATAAAGGTTAAGATCATCTTTTGTGGATCTAAATTGCAAATTTCACTCAAATGTAGTTAAAGAGGATGCTACATCCACATTTATTGTCTGTTTATCATTGGTCAATATAAAAAGAAGTACAAATTTGTGGTGTTTAAGTTAAATTTAGTGTTGAAACCTCTGCAAAATTTAAATAAGAGAATATTTTTGAGTGCATCCCTGAGTCTTTTTGTAAAATATTGTTTCAATAAAGAAGTTTTAACTTATTAAAAACTTCAAATAACTAAAACTCTGTACATTTGTTGTTAAAATATATGATATAAAATGGCCCAGACAAAAATGACACAAAAATATTCTTATATATTATAATGTTAGGTGTTTAACACTAAATTTGACCTTAATGTTACAATTATTATTTTAATTAGAATGAATGTTTTTCATTAGATAGATGGAGACAGTAAATGTAGTTAAAGCGTCCTCTTAAGTAGATATATAATTATATTTAAAATTTAATATATAATCTTTTTATATTTTAGGTGTTACATTATTGCCATTAATGATTTTTAACTTTATGTTTTTGTAGGTAATCACTGCAAGTATGGAGTATGAAAAAATGTTAACAAAGGGCTCTTTGAAGTCCATAATGAACAATGAAGAGGTCAAAGATCCAGTTATGCAAGTTCTTGGCGTTAGAAAGATTACTGCTGTAGGAACAAATGAAAGATATCGTTTACTTATTTCTGATGGTCAAAATTTAAATTCTTTTGCTATGTTGGCAACTCAGTTAAATAGTATTATTACTTCTGGGGAACTTGCTGAATTTGCCATCGTACGGATAAAACGACATATAATCAGTAATTTAAGTGATCGTTCCAAAACAAGTAAACAAGTCATGATCCTTATAGATTTAGTTGTTTTGGTGTCTGGTGATGCTGTGGGTTTAAAAATTGGTGATCCTAAACCAATTGTTGATAATTCAGGCCAAGTAGTTGAAAATGGCTCATCTGCTTCAGTATATACATCTAGACCTCAGACTCATTCAGCCCAAGCCAGTGTAATAGATAATGGTCTTCAAAGAGATATTGATGTTAACAATATTCATCCGATTAACTCTTTAAGCCCATATCAAAACAAATGGACTATAAGAGCTAGAGTTGTATATAAGGCTCCTATACGTACTTGGAGCAATCAAAGAGGTGAAGGTAAACTTTTTAGCATGGATCTGGTAGATGAAAGTGGTGAGATTCGTGCTACTGCATTTTCTAATGAATGTGACAAGTTCTTTGATATGATTGAAATAAACAAAGTATACTTTATTACTCGCGGTGCTATTAAAACAGCAAATAAAAAGTTTTCAAATCTAAATAATGACTATGAACTCACACTTTCTGGAGATACACAAATTTTCCCATGTCATGACTTTGATGAATCCCAAATGCCTGCTCTAAAGTTTAATTTTACTCAATTGAGCAAAGTGAAAGATGTTGATGTTGATGGTATAGTAGATGTCATTGGAGTTTGTCAAGCAACAGGGGATTTGGTTAATTTAGTGTCAAAGACTACAAGAAAGGAATTGAAAAAAAGAGATGTGACTTTAGTTGATCAGTCTTTAAGTTCTGTGACTATTACACTATGGGATACTCAGGCAGAAGATTTCGATGGATCATTGCAACCTGTAATTGCAATAAAAGGAAGTCGAATTAGAGAATTCATGGGTAGTAAATCATTATCACTTATGGGGTCGACTGTAATGCAAATAAATCCTGACATAGAAGAAGCGCATCGCTTAAGAGGTTGGTATGATTCACTTCCTTCAAACATAGAATTTAATAGCATTTCTGCACGTACTGAAATGGGATCCAATGCTCAGTATCTTACTATTAAAGGAGCTCAACTTGCTCAACTTGGCAGTGGAGATAAAGCTGACTACTATAGTATGTATTCTCATTTGATTTTTGTGAAATCTGAATCTGCTCTCTATAAAGCATGTCCAAAACCGGATTGTCAAAAAAAGGTAATTGATCGAAATGATGGGACATATCGCTGTGAAAAGTGTAATGATGAAACAGAAAATTTCAAGTATAGATTGATGCTCCAAGCACAATTATGTGATTCAACTGGAAATCAATGGGTAACTTTTTTCCAAGAATCAGCGGAAAGTCTTTTGGGAACTACCAGTGCAGAATTAGGAAGACTGATGGAAGAAGCCAAGGAAGAATATAGTGATGTTTTTCAAAGGCAGATGTTTAAACTTTTTGATATCAGAGCTAGAGCAAAAATGGAGACGTATAACAATGAGACTAGATTAAAGGTGTCTATTGTCAACACAAAACCAATAGATTATAAAGTGGCTTCTGCAAAACTGATTACTGATATTAAAAGACTAAGTGGAATTGCAACATAGGTGATGTAAAAACTAAAACAAATTAATATTTGTATCTTTTATTGTTAATTTTAAGATTTAAAAATAGCAAAGTAATAATGTATTTACTATTTAAATTTCTTTATTATAATTATAATTCATACTTAAGCATTTATTTTTACTTTTTATCTTTTCATTATTTAATAAACAAATTTTTCAGTGTAGTATCACAATATTTATTAAATTATTTAATTATAATTTATAACAATAAAATCAGATTGTAATAAATTATAAATAAAAATAAAAATTCATCTTTTTTGTATTAAATTTAACTTAAGTGTAAATGTATCTTTAATCTCGGTATACAAAATTATTTAGCAGTACAAAATAAAATATAATAAATAATTAACCTTTGATACTAAATACCAGCCCAATAAATTGTTCATAGTGTAATGTTACAACTCCATCTTGATCAGTATCAAATTGGCGGAATGCTGTCGTCAGATTCTGAAAATTTTTATATAAAAAAATTTATATAGGTATATATAATACATATAAAATAATTCATAATTAAAATATTTTAATAAATTTATTGTATTCCAGCTGTTTGAGCCACCTATAATTTTGTATTTTAGACCAATAATAGGAAGATTAATTAATTTTGTACTTTCCGATATCCGATTACTTATTTGAATAAATAAGTTTATTTAAAAAACAAAAACATATATTTTTTTAAATTATATATTTATGTATTAACTATTAAGTTGGAAAACATTAAATATTATTCTTACATAACTTAGTATAAAGGTTAATGAATACAAAACTTTACAACAGGAAATACTAGAAAAAAACTCTCTTTTTAATAGTTTTGTAGCAGGTGCAAATTTAGGAAGCATTTAGAAATTTGAAAATTTAGATTGATTATGATTTACACACACCATTCACTTACGTATAATGTAATATATGCCAAACATAACAAATTGCCTATATTGGAAATTAATTATTATGGAATTCTAAATTTGAAGAACGTTATAACCAGGGTTGGTACATAAAAACAATTACAATTTCAGAAAAAAATGATGTTACATCATAAATCATGATCTTGTCTATAAATTTGGTAATAGACAAATTTACTCTAATACTAGAATGATGAAGTTATAATATGAACACCAATTGGAGATTGTCAGTTGGTTAAAAGGAGGGAGCAAATGTGGGTATAGCGTGGTGTCTTAAGAAAAAATAATTTCAGTCCTATATACATAATGTAAATATTTTTTAATCAACATACAACCATAGTCTAAATACAAAAATATGACTACACTGGCTTAACGAAAAACCACTACTCCGTGCTCTTGAGTCGCAGGCGTATTATCGTACCATAGACTATAATCATAATTTTATATAAGGTGTTATTTTAAAACCTTTGAAAATTGTTGTTTTAATTTAAAATCTCATATTAAAAACTATTTTACTTACATTAAGCATAATGCAACATTGTATGAAATCATCAAATAGTACAGTCCCTTTACCAAGTCTATCAAACTTTTGTAACATTGTAGTAACAGTAGCATCATTTAAATTGTATCCAAATGTTTGTAATGCAGCTCTGAGTTCATTTCTGTCAATGTTTCCTGAATTGTCTTTATCAAATGAGCGGAAACAATTTTGCCAATCTGTAATATACTTCCACAATGCACCGAAATCATCAAATGATATAGTACCTTTATTTGATTTGTCAAACATACCTAAAAATAATGTTTCCACTGTAATTTTTATTCAATAATTTACATTACTTATCATTGATAGAACTAATACATATAGCCTCAAAATAAAATATTAATATTTACAAGCTGCATTGACATAGATGTAAATAGGGTCCAATTAGCCAAATAGCCCATAGGGCTTAAACCGTATAGGTTTTAGAGAAAGTATGTTGAGCAGTTTCTCCCCCCCCCCTCATGCCATACAATTTTATTTATACCAAAATTTAATTACATAATTATATAATGAATAAAAATAATAAGTATGTATGTATTTTTACAAAATTATAATTCTTCTTTGTCATTCATTTCTGTATCAATCAATAACTATATAATAGGAAATATATCAAAATAACTTTGCAGAATTTAAATTGTGACGTATTGCATAATTTTAAAATGTAAATGCCAATTATCAATATGAATATATTTTAGTATGCTTCGTAGTCTTTTCTGACAAGGAATATTTATAGCTAATTAAAAAAATAAAAACTGTAACTTTTTCACCAGACGATATTTTATATATAAAAAAAAAAGCTAAAAATGTTGCTCTCTTTAAATTTGGTAATAAATATAAGATATAAAACTTTAAATTTAATCGAAAAATTACAATTTAAATTTTGCATTGAATGATTATACTGCATATTAGATCAACGGAAACCATAATTTTTTTAATCTATTTATTTATTTAGCTCTTTAAAAAAGATAATGGGTCACACAGAAAAAGTTCAAAATTATAATAAAATAATTATGTAAAGAAAGTTATTTCAAATACATACAACTTAATAAAATTGATTAAACTGTTAAATTTAGCTAAATATACAATCATAAAAAATATTATTAACGTTTATTTTTGTTTTACAAGCTGTGGTTTTATACAGCTAAATTAATTTGTTAAATGTCTATATTTTGTTATCTACTATACTATTTCCTATACTAAGATTCTAAAAATGTCAAGTTGAGAAAAATTGGTTTACATTAAGTAATCTAAAACCAAAATGTAAAAATAGAGTACCGTAATTTGCAAGGTACACAAAAATGAAAAAAAAAATATACCTGACCTTCTATTATAAAAACTCGCAGTGCAGGTTTTTAATAGGCGCATTTAATGACTTACTCATCATTAATCGTACGGTCTCGGGGTTAAATGGTGTCCAAGTACCATTGGATAGAGCAGTCTGTAGTTCGTTGGATGTAATGGATCCACTTCTGTCTTTATCTAATCTATATCAAACGAACGTTCAAATAAGTATTTATTCAATTGATCTTACACACCAGTATTAAGTGTTTTGCATTTATATTATTAATAATTCTAAGTCTCTAGCCATCTTACTTCTGGAACATATCCCATAAGAACTCCCTGGAAGGTAATTGAGTTTGTGCCATTTTGAAAATATGATATTTTACTATGGTACAACCACAGAATCTATTAAAGTAACTACTGTTATGTACTATTGACTAATGACTGCTAATAATATGTACACGTATGACGTATGGCTTATATTTTATAGTAATCGTTACTCGTTAGGCGAGAAAGAATTCTCTTGCTGTGATAAGTATATTTCAATAATAAAAACAATATACCTATCACAGTATAGTCCGTGCAATATCATATATATTATTTTATTGTTTTACTTTGTAAAATGTAAACAAAGTCCGTGATAACATAGAACTTGATATTCAATACACAGAATGATAATCATATAGCGCATGCGTTATTAATGATAAGACGTGCCATTCTAAAAATGGAAAGTTTAGTGTATATAAATGTATTTATTTTATAATTAAGAAAACAATCAACAAGTATGTGACAGTAGTGGGAAGTGAAACGCTGGTGGAATTGTCGTAGTGAGGTAATAAATTTCACTACGAAGTCTATTATACATAATTGTTATTTTTCCTTGTGATGAAATTAGATCCGATGTCCATTAGTAGGTCACTGGGTCATTTTGCAAATGCCTATAGAAATGACTAAATGTGTGATGTGTTTGAATTGGTTCTGTTTTTGTATGTATTATAAAGGCTGGAGTGAGTATTCTACGATTGGAAGTCATTCTAGTTCATCTGCTGACAACATGAGTGAGCATAAGTCCAGCACACCAGTAGAATTTGATACTTGTGAAAACTGTACCAAATTGTCAATAGATGGGAATGATGATGAAAAAACTACTGCTATGGTATCACAAGCAGAGATTTGGCAAGAGGATAAAAAATTCACAGTACCTATTTTACATTTATTTTTATCAAAAATGATCAATCATGTAAATAATTCTATAGATGTTCTAAATTAAATCCCATATATTTTCAGGTGTATAAAGTTGTAATTTTGTCACAGAATGAATGTTGGCATGTATATAGACGTTATAATGAATTCTACAAACTTTCTGAAGTGATAAAAAAACAAGTAAACGCCAATAGTTATCAATTTTTCATTTTCATTGGTTTATTGATTGACACTTTAATTTATAGGCCCCAGATTTGAACTTAAAAATACCAGGTAAGAAGTTGTTTTGTAACAACATGGATCCTTCATTCATTGCTTCTCGCCGAGAAGGTCTTGATCAATTTGTACACCATTTAATGCATCAAAAAAAATTACTAAACATGTAAGCTGTTAAACTAATTATTGCTTTATCATATAATTAGGTACCTACATTTTAAAATATTATAAACTAAAATCACAACAGATGAAATTATGTTTTATTATTATTATCGTCAACTATTATTAGTTAGGTATATAATAGGTACCTATTATTTTTTTTTATTCATAAATATAGGTACAGTTTAATAATCAATCTTTTACATTAAATATATGTTTTCAAAACAGCTATTTAAATTAAAATATAAAACATGTGCTGAATATTATAACTTATTATAATTTAAAATTTAAAATGATAAAATTCTTGAGAAAGAGAACTTGGTTTATGCATGTTTATTGATTTCACCTAATAACAAGTAACTAGTTTAGTCAAGATTTTAAATGGTGTATGACATAGGTATATAGTTAATAACATATTTTAATCATATTCCTAGACAGATTTGGGGTCGGCCACACTAGTGTTCCACTTCACTTGATCTCCCGCATCCTCTTCACTTACACCCTTATAATTTTGGTAGCCCTAGGAAATTCTTTTTAAAATTTTCCTTTAAAAAATTATGACTTTCTCATCAACTTTTTAATAGAACCTCAAAATAATAATAAGATTTTTATGACAGTTTTTATTTTATATGCTTAAAAATGAATCCACAGGACTCCTAAAAATGTGAGATCCTAAGTAAATACTTACCTTGTCTACTCATAATGACAGGTCTGATTAGGTACTCTATTAAATCCCTCCACTTTTTTTTTTTTTTATTCCTTTTCCTCTCTTTCCTTTGACATTTATTCCCTCCTTAAATAATGCCCAACTTTTCTATATATATAATTCTCTCTTTACTATAATATGTAGACAATAGTAAATACATTGAGAGAAAATAGATTCAGATGGCTTGGCATATTTTAAGGATAAAAAAGAGATGATATAAGATTATTAAAAGAAATGTATTTTGAAGAAAAGAGAGGAAGAGGAAGATGTAGTAGAGAGTGATATGAGGTAGCACAGCAGATGAAGTTGAGTAGAAGTGCAGGGCTAAGGGTAACCAACCCCAAATAGAAAATTTGAAGAAGAAAAGGAATATTCCTAGACAGATCATACAATTACTCCATAAATGGATTATAACTAGTAAATTATTTGCTTCATATAGGACACAGGTAAATAAAATAATTTATAGTTAAGAAAATAATCCATATTAAAACAGATTTATACTAGAGTTTTTAGTATGATAGTGTTAACCAATCAAAGACAAGACAAATAAAGTATTAATAACAGAAAAGGATAATTAAACATAGTAAAGACTTGATATAATTCACCATCTAGAAATAAACGTTTTAGTATATATTCACCTTTAGATTTTGAAATATGAGATAAAGATAGGTAACAACTCAAAATTCAAAGATTATTATTTATTTTATTTTATACTTATAAGTATAATATCTAATAGAAATGAGTAATGAAAAATTTGAAACAGTTACAATAAACATTAAAATTAAATAAAATGTACAATAATTTGCTTCTCATAATTTAATAAAGTTATATTAACTGTGATTATTAACAATTAATTAACAAATAATCGGCACAATAAGTGATATAATGCATGGAAACGATTTTATTGGAGAGGTTATTCCAGGCAGAAGGCCAAACAAGGTACCTCAGGTCGACATAAAATAAAATCCTTGTAATATGATAGAAACATAGAATGTCAGAACCCTGTTGCAAACAGGAAACTAGAAAATGTTATGATTGAGATGAAATGACTTAAAATAGATATTTTGGGGATAAGCGAGATGAGATGGAACAGACAAAGTGACTTTATATAGGGAGACTACAGAATCTTTTACTCCAGCGTTGTTGAGGGAAGAAATGAACTAGGCATTATCCTGAATACAATGTGGGCGGAATGTATAAGAAGTTACATTGCATATGATGATAGGCTGATATTGATCTAACTAAAATCTGTCCCTAACGACATCACCATAATACAAGTATATATGCCTACAACACAAGCGAGCGATGCTGAAATAGAAGAGATTTACGAAAAGATAGAAGAACTCATTGGCCGACCCCAAATAGTTGGGAGAGAAGGCGAAGGAGAAAAAGATTGAAGAACTCATCAACCTCACAGATGGTAATGAAAATCTAATTATCATGGGGGATTGGAATGCAATTAATAAATATAATGAATAAAAAAAATTAAAATAATGAACAAATTAAGAAATAGATAATATGATGAAATTCATACAACAGGATAAAGTATATAAACTCATCAAACGATACTTCAATGAAAAAAAGTCACAATGCACTCACATAAAGGATAAAGAGGGGATTTTATTGATAGACAAGATAGCAATAGTGAATAGATGGAAAGAATATGTAGAAGATCTATATGGAGAAGAAGAAAACACTGATTCACTCGTTGATATCCTTTGATTCAATTGTAAATACAGAAATTCTAAATCGGAATTTGAAGACGCACTTCAAACCATGAAGAAAAATAAAGCACCAGGCCCAGACGAATTAAACACAGAACTCCTTCAAACTGGCAGGAAATGAAATAAAGCTCTGTTATGTCAAATATATGAGACTGGGATAATTCCGAGAAATATTGGATGTAGCAGATTAGTTATCTTACCAAAAAAATTGAGAACCCGTGCAAAAATTTTAGGACTTTAAGTTTGATACCTCATACAGCTAAATTACTAACAATAATTATAAGTAAAAGGATAGAAGCTTAGTTAACGAACGATCAATATGGTTTCCGGAAGAACAAAGGAACCAGAGAAGCTATTTTAGGTCTGAGAATAATACTTAAAAAGCAAATTGAGAGACAAAAAAATAATTTATATGACCTTTGTGGACCTAGAAAAAGTATTCAATAGCATAAATTGGACAAATCTTTTTAAAATCTTGGAAGAAACTGAGATAGATTTTAAAGATAGACGTATTCTCTATAAGACTTATAAAAAACAAGAAGCTATTATTAATATTAATTCAATAACAAGGACTGCTAAAATTCAAAAAGGTGTGAGACAAGGGTGTCCACTTTCACCTGCATTGTTCAATTTATATACTTAAAAAGCAATAAGTGTCATAACGCTTTGGTTAGTTCAAAAAGAAATTGGAGTGAAAATAGGAGGAATACTAATACCAATGCTTCGCTTTGCTGATAATATAATCATTCTCGCAACATCTGAGGAAGATTTACAAGCAGCGTTAAATGTAATGAATATCGCATTCAAAGAATATAGTCTGAAAATAAATACAGCTAAGACTAAAACCCTAGTATGCTACAAGAAAAACATTCCATCTATAAATATAACACTGGAAAATAAGATAATTGTCCAAATAGATTATTTCAAATACTTAGGTAGCATTATAACAGACAAATCAACAAAGGAAATCAAAAGCAGAATAAGTCAAGCTCAAAATATATTCCTTAAAAAGAAGAAATTAGTAACATCAACAAATATGAACATAGTTACTAAGAAAAGGCTCATAAAAACATACATCTGGAGTATGGCATTATATGGAAACGAGATGTGGACAATTAATAAAAAAGAGAAAGATATATTAGAAGCTCTAGAAATGTGGTGTTGGAGAAAAATGCAGAGAATAAGTTGGACTGAGAAAAGAACAAATGAAGACGTCTTGAAAGCAATAGATGAAAAACGAACATTAATAGATACTTTAAAGAGAAGGAGATGGCAGATGATAGGACACATGTTGAGACATGGGGATGAATTACATAGTTTAATAATTGAAGGAATGATAGAAGGATTACGATCAAGTGAAAGACCTAGAACGAAATACATCAGCCAAATAATGCAGGATGCAGGAGTCACTTCTTATAGAGAGCTCAGAAATATGGCAAATGACAGGGATAAATGGAGAAAACATTTATTGTGAAGAAAATTGTTAAAAACCAATCTCCTGATTGAAAACAAAGAAAATTAAATAAAGACTATCTATTATTAATTAAATTATATATTACTGAAAAGAATTATTAACTTAGATACTATAATTATGTTAAACAATGACAAAATGTCCTATGAGACAATGTGATAATGTCTACCCTAATCCATATTTCAAGAATTATTTTAAATATTTAATTTTAAAATTACAAATTTGGTGTAAATTTCAATGGAAAAATCTGATTTTCTTTTCGGTTTTTTTTTTCTTTTTCATCTAATCTAGTCAGTAGGGGGCAAAGCACTTTGCTCGTTGGATACACGATACTGGTGGTGGATGTATTAAATTTGAAAACATATAAAACGATTCTAAGTGAATCTCATTGTAGTACCTATTATTTTCTGAGTAATTTTCCTTTACGCTTAAGCGAACTACCTACCGAAAAAATTGAAAATTTATTGTTTTAAAATACTAACTACAATGAGTTTCCAAAAAATAGTTTAAAAAAAAAAAACAAATCAAATAATTCAAAATTTTATAAAAATTACTGAAAAGTTGTCAAAAAGTTTTGAAATTGTTATGATTAATACAATTCTATAATAAATATTTAGAGTAGATTTCAAGTTTTTGGCATTATAAGTGTCCAATTTTTGTCATTTTCCTTTACATGTAAGAAAACTAGTAGGAAAATCCAAAAATGACCTATTAAAAGTAGAAAGAATTTTATATCAGAAGGCTCTTTACTTAAAATTTCCTACTAAACTCTTCCTACTCAAAAACTTATATACATAAAATTACATATTATATAAATCAATAACCAATACAAGTTTTATTTTTATTTTCTAATTTTCATATAACAATTTCTGTAATTTTCAGTATTTTTTTTGTTATGCATATAAAAATTACTAGAAAGATAAAAAAAAATATCTATGTAATATAAACTAAAACTAATTTACTATCAAAAAGCTCTACACTTAAAATTTTCATTTTATTCTTACTTAAAAGTGTATACATACATGAAAAAATTCAAGAGAACACATTGTAAAACCAATGCATTCCTTGCTAGCTTAGAATTTAAAATAATACAAAATTTAATTATATTTTTACCAGGATTAATTTCTTCAGTTTCTTAATGTACCTACTAGTAAATGCAACTTGATTGAAAACATGATGATTCATTTATGAGTATTAAAAAAAAAATGATTAATTTGGATTTTGTACAGAGGTTATATTGCTACTAAGTTTGTTCTGATAAATATTGCATTAATTATAATTTAAATGTTGTTAATTTATTATGTAAATATTAGTTAATATATACATAATATCTTCTTTATTCTCAATTTAGCAAATAGTTTTACAGTTTCAATATTTAATTAAAACAATCTATTATTCCATATTCACTTAGTGCATAAGTGGTAATATATTATGAAAAGCAATAATTTCTTAAATTCTATAGTTTTGTGATACTTAAGATATAAAAAAATATTCTAATTTATATTTATTTATTACTACATATTAATTAATTTTAGATTCTCAGCATAATAAGAATAATGTATTGGATTTACAATGATGTTGCTTTATTTATTTATTTTTTTAGATTCTGAGTTTTGCAAGAGAGCTAGTGGTTTTTATAATCAGTTATACATGTTTTTGGATAGAAGGAGAGTTGAGTAGAGAGATTTCTGATAGACAATTCATTCTTGTTGGTACCTAGAAATTATTTTTCGATTTTATCAGTTTTTTTAATCGTAATGAAAAATTCCTGAAAAAATAAATGGAAAATCATTATAAATTAATAAATGATTCTACACTAATCTTCGCTCATAATCGTTTTATCGAAAGAAATGATTTATTATTGCTTTCAAATTTAATACATCCATCACCAGTATCTTATCCGATGAGAAAAGTGTTTCCATCCTCTAATGACTGGCATTTTTAAATATATTTTTGACAGAAATATGTACTAAAATATAACTTTATAATATTAACAAAATTATTTTATTTTAGAAATGAAGTTCGCAATTTTTTCAACCTAGATACTAAGATTAAAGAACCAGACAGACCAAACCTTTTTAAATGCACTGGTACCATAAATTTAGGACCTTCGGAGAGACCATCGTAAGTATTATTATTACTAAAAGGAAATCTGAAATGAAAAATATGTGATTTTAATATTTTGATTATTTTTTTTTTCTAACGGAAAATTAATTTTCAATTAATTCTAGTGCTAATCCATCAGATTTTGAATTTTTGCGTATCATTGGAAAAGGTAGTTTTGGTAAAGTATATTTGGCTGAACATAAAAATGAATCCATTCACTATGCTGTTAAAGTGTTAGATAAAAAGCACATTCTCGCAAGAAATGAAGTTAAACATATCATGTGTGAACGTAATGTACTACTAAAAAATATTAATCACCCATTTCTTGTTGGCCTTCATTACAGCTTTCAAACCAAAGATAAACTTTACTTTGTGCTTGATTTTATAAATGGCGGAGAGGTAAATTAAAGAAATGTCTAACATATAATATTACTGTAATTATATTATGTTTTATTTTTAGTTATTCTATCATTTACAAAAAGAAGTCAGATTTTCAGAAATTCGAGCCAAGTTCTATGCTGCTGAAATAGCATCAGCTCTCGGATATCTTCACTCCAATGGAATTATTTATAGAGATCTCAAACCAGAAAACCTATTACTTGACCAAGAAGGACATTTGGTTCTTACTGATTTTGGATTTTGTAAGGAAGGACTCGTCGGAACAGAAACAACAAATACATTTTGCGGAACTCCTGAGTATCTTGCTCCCGAAATTATTAGAAAAGAAGTAATATACTAAGCCTTATAAAGATGTATAATGGGGTTGACTTATTATTTTTTTTATTTTAGGCATATGGTAGATCAGTAGACTGGTGGTGCCTTGGTGCAGTCCTATATGAAATGTTATTTGGACTTCCACCATTTTATAGTTTAAACGTACAAGAAATGTACAATTTAGTTTTACATAGCAGATTAAAAATAAAAGGACCTGTATCATCACAGTGCAAAAATTTATTATACAAGGTTTGAATATACTTGTAATTAATAGTATAATTAAAAAAAAATAATAATAATAGTTTGACTATTACAATTATTTATAGTTTTTGGAAAAGCAAAGTAATAAAAGACTTGGAAGCAATGTTCAAGATTTTAATGAAGTTAAAAAACATCCATTTTTCAAGACAATCAATTGGGATGATTTATTGAATAAACGTATTACACCACCTTTCCAACCTCAACTAGTAATTATTAATTAACAGTTCTAAATTTAATATTAGTTTGATAATTTCTATAAAAATTAAAGTGTATAGAACATACCACTAATTTTGTATATCAATTTTTTTATAGAATGGTAAATGTGATCTGCAATATATTGACCCTCAGTTTACAAAGGAATCGGTCAGTTCGTCCATGTCGTCATTCTGTGATGAAAAAATTTCGGTCAATAAACACGATGCAGATAATGTGTTTGCTGGTTTTTCCTATACCCCTCCGTCTAGTTTAGAGTAATGTTAAACAAAGCATAATCGTTCCTAACCGCAATTTTTAGTATTAATATTTCACTGACTTGTGTCAGGCACATGAAGTCTTTTACTCTACCTAAAATTTACTATTCTAGTTAATAGCTGTGATTGTACGATATTAAATTTAAAATATTCATGTTTTTAAAGAGGCAATAGCTAATATTCTTAATAAATAACATTCCACTTTTAATATACTAGCCGCCTATGTGTGTTCATGCAATTGTGCAGTTTCTTAAAATTAGTCAGGGTTTTAATAATTATAATAAAAATTAAAAATAAATGAATGTTATTATAATATATTGAAATTATTATCTATTAATCACTGCCAGAAATTTGTAATGTGAAGAAAACACTACATTTTTCATTTTATTAAACTAAACCATTAAACTTTTATTACTTTAAAATCAAATTCTTTAAGATTGTGCCATATAATATCTCGTGATTTTTAAAACAAAATATATTCATACTAAAATGTTAACACCGCTTATTTATGCTTTTTACACTAAAATTAAATGTATTTATCTTAGTATATACTATTAGTGAGTTCATATTAAAAATATTATTAACTCTTTTACTCATTAGCTAAAGTATACCTAATATTATAATATAACCACATTATATGATATATATATATATATATTTTTTTTTTCCTATTGCCTCTGACCTTAGGTATTATTATGTGAATTACTAATATTACTATTACTGTTATTTTAAAAGTGTACTGATTATGAAAAAATATACTATTGTGTTTATATTATTGTTGACAAATTATGGTTTACCGTGTACTGCCATAATTTATTATAACAATCATCTATATGATCTTGTTAAGGTTAATTAATTTTAAATAATATGGATAAAAAATATTTATTAAAAATAAATCTCATTAAATATTTCTTACCCTATTTATATGTTTTTATAATTTTAACACATTACTCATTATAATAATTTAATATTTTTTAAATGTTTAAAGAAATGTATAACTCTGTATTGGATTTCTATTTAAAATATTACCATCAATATTTGAGTTACATATTATATAGTTATACGCCAGTTATAAATTATAAAATATATAATATTATTTCCTTTATTATTAAAAAAAAAAAATGTATTCTTATCAAAAAGTAGATTTAAGTGTTATGTTTATATATTGTTTTTGTTTTTGTTTTATACGGAAGTCTTATGTCTTTAAAAATCAAATATTTAATAATATACTGTGTTATACGGAAAATGTATTTATATTTTATTTACTTAATTAATAATTATTATGAATATACCTATTATTAGATACAATTAGATACAGAAGGCAGTATGCTTACCAAAAGGAACTGGCAATGGAAACACATTATTAAATTGACGTATTCTCACTAGTAGCAACCGAACAAAAAATTCAACTATTTGAAAACTATTTGTAAGCAGCTTAACATGTCAGTCTCTTCATATTAATTTCTTGTGGTTTTTGTGATATTTATTTTATATTATCCTAGTTTATTTTAATTAAGTACTGTTACATTTTGTGAAATGGTAATTGAACAAGGAAAAAATGTGACTTTCGTACAACTTATAGAAAATCACACATGTCTTTATGATATAGCATCGTTTAATTATACATAAAATATAAAAGAAAAAGAGTGGAATGATATTTCAATAAAAAAACACATGATTAAGTAATTTTTTTCCTTTTTATTATGTAATAACTAATTAATCAATCTTATATATATATATATATAATATTAAATATAACATAATTATGAAAAGTTAAATCAAAATTTAAAAAAATTGACAAATAAACCTATTAAATTATATTATTCTATTGATATGGGATAGAAGCAGCTGGTATCATAAAATATTCACATAATTTTTCTCATTTTTGTCATGCCTCTGATAGGGATTTTTGTTCCTCTTGATTTCGTTGAATTTGAATTTAATGATTTTCTTGTATTTCAAACTGTTTAGGTTGAGATAATATTCCTTATTTGATTGAAATAAAATTGTGAAGGAAACGAACAGCTTTTTTATAATAAAATGTATAGTTACTTTCTTACAACAAATTGTCCCTTCAAATAAACGAAACTTGGACATAAACATACCAAATATACACACGACACTTTTACAACCTCTTGAAAGTCTATAGTTGAACACTTTTTATTGCCCAAACTTCATTTTGGATAAGGCCATAAATATTTTTTGAGGGGAAACGCTTTATCAGTGATAAAATAAATAGGAAAATTATTTTCATTATTACTTGAAGGCAACATGGTTTACACAGACCAGCCGCTTGGGTACAAGCAAGTCATGCGTTGCTTTAAGGCTGCAAAAAATTGAAACGGCAAAATTAAATATGAATATCGACAACGGAATTATATATTTAATATATAATTATATATATATAATAATAATATATTTCGAAAAAAAAATTGTACGACTTATTTAGGTTTTTAAAGGCGGCATTAAAATTTTCGTTTGAGGGCGGAACATATCTAGCGACGGGCCTGGGTCTACAGGAAGATAATTATATTACACCTAAATTTAAAGTTTGAAATACAGCACAATTACTAGTTCCACCCACTTGACCAACATCTATCACAAGTTAGAAAAGCCCACTCTGTAAGCTTGCTAAATGCCCGATTTTTAAACGTATTTTAAATAATTATCTAAAACTATAAAATAAAATGAATAATATCTATAGTAACCGAATTAAATATCATAACTATGTACTAGTAACTAAGGACAGATAGATACAACGGTGTATAAGCAGTGTAAACTTGTTTAGAAACCTAAAAATGAAATGAGGTTAACTTCAAAATAAAATGTTGTACTCTATTGATTTGATAATAAGTGTTTTTATTCTAAAATCACTTTATGAACTTATTTTAACAGTTCTGTGTAAATATGCTTTTTCAACAGATATCGCTATCGTGATTATACAACAATACAAAATGGAACATATATGGGAGTAATTTTTTATTACTATTAAAATGTTAGATTTTTATATTTCCTAAAAAATAACTATACCTAAATATATTAGGTAATGTTGAATGATTTTTGATTCACAATATTAGAAATATTCATGTTTAAACATTGATTAAATAAAGATATTGACATATTTTGAAATTCTTGAACATATAAGGGACGTACAGAACTAGTACTTGAAAATACAGGACAAAACTGACATTTCCAATGTTTCGTGCGACTCTTTATTGAAATATGAGATAATCCCATAAATAATGGGACATATGTGATTTCTGTTTTAAACACCATGTTGTTAAGAATTAAGCAACCTGTTTTTCAGCTATGGAACATACTTATAAATTGCACGCCTAATTTATTTTATGGAATATATGTATTTTTTAGTTTTAAAGGATGAGACGTTTACATTATAGTTACACTCGCACAGGAATAAAGGATAACGCCTAAATCATGACATTCAGGATATAATAATTATACAATAACAGTAAAAGATCTGATTTTATAAAATATTATATATAATATTGACACATTTTTATAGGGCGCTGTGATCTTCAAATTTCAATTAGATTTTCAGAATTTACTGTACAACTGATTTTAAGACAAACATTTTAGTGAGCTTTTCATAATATTCGTTTGTATTAAATAAATGATTAATTAATAATAATTTAGGAAACGAGAAACAAAAACAGTTAAGTCCTATAAAAACTCATTCTATGTAGAATGGAAAAAAACGTATTAAAAATTTTAGATATCAGATCATTCTATAAGCTTTTGTATTATACTATTTCATGATTATTTAATAAATAATAAATTCAAAAGTATAGTAAGTATAGTGCTTTTATGGTAGTATAATACACACATAACATTTTCTTAATCTTGGTTTCTGACCCTCATAATTATTGTTGTTACTAATGAGTAAACTGTTATCTATATCATTTATAACTAATGATAAATTACATTTATAGTTTCCTCGGAGACAAGTAATAATTACTCAAAAGACATGAAAGTAATATTATTATTGCTTTTTATTTGAATACTGACATCACTACCTACCTATAATATTTGATATGATAATGGTAGCTCCTTTTTTACTGCATATAGATAATAGACTATTTTTATTCAATACCTATTTTACAATTTGTTTGTTTACAATTTACTAATTAATAAAACAAATTTTGGTATTATGAGCACTGCTTTTATTTCCAAAATATTAATTTATTATCTAATAAAATACATTTAGTTCAAAAGTAAGTTTCATTTAAAAATTTATTTTTTTTTTTCTTGAAAATTCCAACTATCAGTATTCAGAAAAATATAGTAAATATAAGTTTTATTATAATAAAATAATATAATATTACATATACAAATACTCAATTTTTCTATGTTTGTTAAATCCCTTTGCCTTCCTCTACACTCTTCCAATACCTTCTGAATTAAATAAAGATGAGAAAGTAATACTCATTTTTAAAATAGTATTTTAGTACCCATTTTACAATAAAAATAGTGGAAATAGAAATAAGCTTTTATTATTTATATAGTGGTAGTACACTATATTAAAATTAGTGCCTTCCAGATACTGATTAATTTAGTTTAGGTTCTCATTATTTACATCAATTTTTAGAAAAACGAGTAAAATCAAATTTTTATTCATAAAATAAACAATAATATCATAAATTACAATACTATTATAAATGTTAAACAAAATTAATATAATTTTGAAGATGGTAAAAAAAAATAAGTTCACGTTTGATAATATATAATATAACCGATTCAAAATTTAAAATATAGGCCAAAACAATAATTTTCGCTAAACATTTTTCTAATATTTATAATAAATATATATAAAAAAACCTTATACATGATTGTTTCTTATATTTAATGATAAATACTTATAATAATTGCTAATTAATGACAATTATTATATTTAATTGTTTATGTATAAATAAAAAGTTAATTGATATAACACATAAACAGTCTCGTTGTTGGGTTATACACATATTCACACATGCACACATAAACATAAAACGGGATGAAAATAAAGTCATTATTACAACAGAATAGGTCAACAAGGAAAAAATATTAGAGCATATAAAAATGTGATCATTCTTAAACAATAAATTTAAATGAAAATAATTTAACTAGTTTTAAGTAGTTTTTTAATAATTGTAAATAATAATAAAAAACATAACAAAGCATAAAAAAAAGTTATAAAATAACTTAACCTAAAACAATAATCAATAAAGAGAAAAATATACAATCATACATAGTATTCAGGGAGACACAGTCTGATGGTTCAATATTTAACTGATTTTCAGACCAAAACTATAATATCAGATTTACTGGAATATAAAATATAATATATTTTATGAATTAAATTATATTTGAAATTATACAATTATTTAAAATTAAATATTTTTATTATTAAATGTATAATAAATAGTATATAATGAAGTTAATTATAAAAGATCAGTAATTCTACATATAAGTATAGGGGATTAAAAAAAATAAAAGTGACAAGTACAAAATATATAAAAGTTAATAATATAAATACATGATGGTAACCTGACAGGGTGTAGAAGACCCATTAAAAATAGATAATTGGTGAGCATCGAATAAAATGAAGAACTGATCTAAGTGTATAAACAAACTTGTACATAATTTAAGTTTAGAATAAATTTCTTCAAGGCAAGAAGGCATATGCTAGAGATGCACGCAATATCAAAGGCGCAATTTCTAGGAAAATTATTACACGAATGACCTTTTATTTTTTTTTTATTTGCCGTTTTTAAAGTGACTTAACAATTTTTTGCCAGGGGTACCAATGGACCTTACTACGGCCCTGTATCTACTATACTATAATATTAAATATTTTAAATAGAAAATTAAAATAATAAGAACATGAACCATTGAACCTTCCACTGAATACATTGTTTTTAGTGCAGTGATAATGTTAAACAAGTGAAATATTGCACTAATAAAGAAAAATAATAATTTAAAAATTGATAAAGCACCATAGTATGACAACAAATATATTTGACAGTGGTATAAACTGGGGTCAAATATTATAATTGCAAAATAATACTTTTGGGATCATATATATATGCATAAAACATTAAAATTTTATTTGATAAATATTCAATTACCAAATCACAAATATATTGAACAAAAATCAAATAAACTGATTTTTATGATACCATTTTATGTGTTTTATTTGAATTTGATAGACTTTCATTAGTAAATTTAAAATTATATAATTTTTTATAAGATACATCCACATATAGGTACCGTATCTATTTAAAATGGAATATACCAACATAACACTACGTAAAATATTTATTGCAGTCTAAGTTAAAATTAAAGTTTAAACATATATTAACAAATTTGAAAACAATATTACTTTATGATTTTAAGACAATGATAAATTATTTTTGTAAAATAATATATAATAAAAAAGTTAAAGCGTTTTAAGAGGACGCTACCCACACTTTTGTTGTCTCTATCTTATATATACATAACATTAGCAATCTTATAAATCTTATATTATAAAATTTGTAGAAAAGAATATAAACTATGCCATAGCGTGAAGTTTTTTTTAAATTTTATTTTTAAACAAGTTAGAAGTAGTTAAATAACTTATTTTTGTAGAATGCATAAAACTAGTTTTAAAAAATTTTTTTTTAAAAAAACCCACGCTATGGCATAGTTAATGTTCTTCTCTAAAAATTTGATAATAGGTAAATTTACTCTAATATTAATTATAAATAAACTGTAGTAAGAATGCAGTACGTAGATTTGCTATGTTATGGGTATGTAAGACAGAAACAACAAATGTGTGGGTAGCGTTCTCTTAAGTTTTTTTTTTTTAATAGTTGTAATTTCATTGTTAAACAATATATTACAAAAAGGATATGTTATTGTCTAGATAATATTCTCTTTTATAAATTTAGAAATATATATTTAAATTATAATGGTAATCTAGACACTACAATTAATATTTTACACCGTGTAATTTGGTTTGCCATTCGATGGATGAAGATAGTATTTCTTGATTTTCTTTAAACTAATATGGATTTATTTGCTTTCAAGTAAATTTTGGTTTTTATGATCCCTAAAATTCAGTACAATTTACGCCACTGATGTTTGATAACAAACTTAGTTGCTCTTTCATTCTTTTAGCTGATACATAAAAACAAGCTACCAAATAGCTACCATTTTTATAATTAAAATTCATAATTATGTACAATCGGTGGGAACATTATTTAAAAGAAAAACAATTTAAATTCAATTAATAAAGTACCTAAATAATGTAGGATATAAAACAATATTATACAGATGGAATTAATAATTTAGTTATTAAAAATAATATTACAATTATTTTTTTAATTGCATTATTATTGAGTATATAATCATTTAAGATTTACCATAAAATAAATTGTCTGGACAATTATATAGATGTTATTAATATAAATAATAACTTAAGATGTTTAATACTAAATTGAAAAACAAAAAAAAGTGTAATTATGTGTTGTCTATTAGTAAACGTGTGTCATGGAAATTGTAGTATAAACAGGATATTTATCCCAATAGCATTACTAGCTTTAAATAAAATTCATTTTAGATATTAAATATTTTGTTTATTTATCGAGTTTTCTTTTTCACTTGTTTAGCTAATTTTCTTCGTTTTAATATCATATCATATAATGCATCTAAACCTTCTTGAAGGCCATCCCCAGTTATAGCACACGCAGCTTGAATATGCCACAAATGATTAAGTTCATTGAGGCCTAATAATCTTTCTAACTCAGCTGAATCTCGTGCTGCTGGCAAATCTTGTTTATTCGCCAATACTAAAATAGGTACACCTGTATTTTCTGGAGCTCTTGCTGTGCGAGCTAGTTCCATTTTTGCTTCTTCCATTCGTTCCACATCTACACTATCTACAACGAATAGAATACCATCGGTACACCTAAAATGTATAAATACTATTAATATTAGTATAAGAAAACTTAATTAGCAAATAAGAAATAAAATTAAAATGCATTAAGTATTTACCTTGTATAACTTTTCCACAGTGGTCTAAGTTTTTCTTGTCCACCAACATCCCATACAAGAAACGTTTGACCTCTGGCCCTTCCAACAGTTCCCTTCACTTTTTCACAGTTAAACCCGATCGTAGGAACTGTATTCAAGTACTGATTGAATTTAAGTCTGTAGAGAGCTGTAGTTTTACCTGCACTATCTAGGCCCAACATGACCACATGCAAATGACTTTGTGGCGTAGGGAGCGCATCCAGTAATGATGCTGAACTTTTACCCATGTTGGCCCCCATTGTTTTGCGCTCAAACACATAACACCCTGTAAAAGAAAATATGTAGAACATACACATTTTAATTTGGTAGGTAATTATAAGATTTTAAATCTGATTAAGATAATATTTAGGTACCTAAATTTAATTATTACAATTTTAGTTCATAAAACTAGTTAATATAGTAAAGGTGTTTTATAAAATATTATTTTTTAAATATTAAAAATATAAATACTTTGGAATATCTAGAAGAGTATTGAGATTATTCGTTCTAGAGTAAAATAACAGAGGATATGAAAATAAAACACCATTCATATAAACTAACCTCTCTATCGCCACACTCAAACCAATATAATTGAATGAGGTTAGGTAGAAGATGAGCGTAAATTAACTTGTTTTGTATGGACAATCATTCATAAAATATAGTTAACCTATAGGTACATTTTTACAATATGTTCAAGATGAAATGTTTTATTTAAATTTAATTAGGTATTCAAAATAATAATTTTAACAAGATAATGAAGATAATAGGTAACTATTATCTTTATTATCTTATCTAGGTATATAATAATCCTGGTAATAATCTATGTAGGTAGTACAAAGTTAATGAATATAATTAATTTAGTAAAAAAAACATTAATAATAATGTATGATATTTATTGTTGAATTCAGACCATTATAATATAGGTACCTACTAAGTTAAGAGTTTTTTTCATTCTAAGCCCTCAAACATCCTAAACATCAATGACAAATTAATGCATTTATAGAGTATGCCATAACTTAATTTAATTATACATAATACTTTTATTATCTAAATATCCTTATTCCCACACATCAATACAATTACTATAATTGGCACATTTAGGTATCTCTAAACGGAAAAGCAATTAATAGATAGGGTACACATTTAAGTAGGTACCTATTCAAAATTAACAAGTATTTGTTAGAATGAAATTAAGTTATATTTACCTATGGCATCAATTTTAATAGTAAAAATTAAATAATAAAACTGCTATCATTAAATTTGAGTTTAAATTTTGAATCGTTCATAGAACTTATTTCACAATCGAAAATTTCTCATTGGTGCATTTTGAACGAAAATGCATAATAAGTACCAGCTATAATAGTTAGGTTTAGATTGCGCTAAAATATTAATTTAAAAATATATATACCTAGGTAGGTACCTATATGTAGTATGCATAAGTATACATAAGGTACATAATATACAACGAATACATTGAAAACTTTTTTCGAAATCAAATTTAATTGGAAAATAATTTAATTCTTCAACATAGGTAATATTATAATGATAAATCTAAACACCGACTGTAATATAAAAATGTCCAAAAAAAAAAAAAAATTTAATCATTTAAGTAGGTAGGTAGGTACCGAAGTAGATGCTCACCTATTTATAACACTAGAACTACCGAATAAAATATTGAAAATTATTATAGTTTGGTGCAAACTACATACAAATATCACATTAAAAATCAGAATGGACAGTTGTAAGAAGGGCACTATATACCTACCTACTTGTAGGCATATTAAATTGTCGTAAAAAAAATTCGAAGGTCCCATAAGACGTATGGATGGAGGTATATAATTCAAAAACGCCCACCGTGTTTACAATTAATCGAGAGAACACGGTATTACGGGACAAGGCAAGTCAAATACAGTGCAACTTGCGAGAAAACGTACCTGAATCAAATGTGCCCCGCTTCGGGTTCGCACAGTTGACGACGGCCGCCGAGTTGTCCGTCGATTGTAACTTTCGGGCGGTTGGTCATCATTTCGGACGGTGTCGTCGTCGGGTGTACAAACGGTCAACCGATATGGCGACGGAAGCTGCAACAGACGTCCGTCTGAACGGTCAATTGGCGCGCTCACGCAAAACGGGTCCTTTTTCTCGGACGCGATGTCCGGCGGTCGAGAGACGAATATTATATACCCACTCAAAACGAACGAAATATTACTACTGAAACGGGCCCCCGCAAATTCGTCCCATTTGATTATTTTTTTATTAATATTTATAAATTTATTATTATTATTATTATTATTATTATTATCTGCGACGGTGCACGACGACACGCACAAAACACATCCAAACGCACACGCCTCACATCATCGTCATCAACATTCACGTCCCGAAGGCATCTCTCTCGAAAATATGTTGTTTTTTTTACCTGTTATTTGTTTACCAGCTGATTTCCATAATTCTTATCAACATAGATCAGCTAACGGGCGAAATGTATGCCACCACTATTGCCACCACGGCGATGTTAACATTGGCCAACGGTGCCGCCACGCTAGTAGGTTTTTTACATACGGCTTAAACATTAACGATAAAAAATTTAACAAAAAAACGTTAAACATTAACTGAACTTACAAAGTTAATAATTTATAAAGGTCTACCGGTTTGTGGTTTGGGAGGCTTAAAATCACGACGACGATTCATTCATATTAGGCATATTAGGTCTGGTGACCAGTCACAAAAATATGTGGCCTTATATTGCCTGCAGGCACGTCATGTGTTACAATTTATTATGTTTTTTTTTTTTTTTTTTTGTACAACTAAAAATTATGAATATTCTACAGAATGCTTTAATTCAACCTATCAAATCAAACAAAATCAACACATCATTGGCAAACTGCAGTCTGACATGTGTTCATAGGCCTTATATAGTAGGTACCGACCACATAGAGTACCTATACCCTAACAGCATATAGAGCCGACTGTTTAGTTCTCAATTAGACCCTTTCGGGACTCCCGTTTGATACTTGATTGATATTTATCAGGAATTTCCCGACGGGAAGCAATTCAACTTATTCGGGTAGTTCTATGGTTTCCATGCATGTGTAAACATGTGTACGCAGAATGACGATAATTCGTTTCACAGTGGTTTAAGAATAATAACACCTATTATATAATCGAAAGTTAACAACATTTTAGAGGGAATGTAATATCCTTTTCATTAAATAATGCCTATTAAAAAAGTTACAACCGTTTAAAAAACTAAAAAAAAAAAAACAATTTTTGAATGTTAGATTGTACGCTAAATATTTAGCTTATTAAGAACTCTATATGAAATTCCCTCCAAAACGTTGTCAACTTTCGATTTTATAATAAGTGTTTTTGCTCTTAAACTACTATATATATATAGGAAACGGATCAGTAATCGTAATTTTGGGTAGGCATGTTTTTTTTTAACAAATATCGCAATTACACAATAATAAAACATGGTATTGACACAAGACTATTTTAAAATATTTTCAAATGGTTGGATTTTCATTTTTCTTAAAATTTCATAAACATTGCCTGTACAAAACCCCTTAAAAATTGGGTGTATGGCGTCCTCTTAATGCTATATTAGGAACTTCCCGATAGAATACATAGGTATTATACATTGATTATAAACGACTAGTATTACCTATATAATCAATGATATTATATATGACAAGATCGTAACCAGAAGGGTTTCAGGAGGGAGGTAATTATATGTCATCAATATATTTATTCGTATAAAAAAAAAATGTAGGTTAAAAGGCGTAGAATAATTTTCGAGGGAGTTTAGGCGTAGTTAGGGGGACTAACTATACTGACTAGAATTTATATAGGTACATTTTTTATATTTATTGCCAGTGGAGCGACCGATGGCCTATATACTATATATCAGCTGGCTTTAAGCCTATATACTAGTCGTATGAGTTTGTTATTTTTGTATGATTAACGTGTGAGGAAATTTTGAGCTATTTATTGGTTTGACCAATCGAGAGGGCGGATTTTTCTGAGTGGCGGGGGTTCGAATTTGATTGTTCGCGTCTTATGTTGTAAATGTGGTTGAATTTTGATATTGAGTTTTTGAAGAACATGTTTTGAGTTTGTTTGGTCATGAACTGATATTGATGGTTGGAAGACGAGACGATTGGAGGATGGTGGAGACGAATTTCGGTGAGACCGTGATGGTATAAGTAGACATGATGAGTATTGTATTCTTTCCAGTTTGATCCAGTTGGATCGCGATATTTGTGATCCCCATATATGCTTCGCTGGCGTAGATGAAAACTGATCTGATATAATATATAGTTGGAGTACCTACCTATTTGTATTTTTGTTTTCAGGAATAGGGGGCTTCTTTTATTTTAAGGACTGGGTATAACATACTGCGTGCGTGATTGTTGATTTTTCGACTAGGTTTTGTACGTGTGTGTTAAATTTAGCCGTACAATCAAATTGGATACCGAGGTATTTGGCATGTGTCGCAAATTTAATTTTCTTTCCTTTAAGGGAAATAAGTTATATGGGAGGGATAGCGTGTTGATCAAAGAGGATTGATACAGTTTTTTGGGGATTAATTCGTAAGCGTACATTTGAAACATTGAAGTGCTTATGTACAAGTAAAACTCTCAGTATTTCTATTAATATGATGAGGTGTCGCAGTGGTTTAAGGCGTACGAGATTCCAGTCATAATGTCGGCAGTTTGATCTCAGGTACAGAAGTAGAAAATTGTTGCACGTTTTCAAAAATGTTTGGCCTTGGAGGCAATCCAACGTCCTCAGGTGATAGCCCCCCCCCCTTAGTACTGGACAGATTATTTTTTTAAATTTTTTTATTTTTATAAACTGTATAATTTTTAATTGGTTCCTAAATGGTTCCTGGCCGGCAGTCTTGCAGTGGTTGGTCTCAACTCGAACATCCGGAAGCCTACAGACCGCCTAAAACCTTCCCAGACGAGTCCAGGATCTAAACAGGAATTTCCTACTCAAGTCTCACGGTTCCAATGGACCGTCTTAAGACCTTCCTGTGAGGGTGTACGTGCTGTTATAGGGTATAGTAGGTAATTATATAACGCTTAAAATTTCAAACTGAGCCCCCTAATACGTCTACGCTTCCCCAAATATTATTCTACGCTTTTTAAAGTAATTTTTTTTATATGAATTAATATAGTGATGACATATCTTCCTTCAAAATTCCTTTCCAATCGACATTTTATGCATAATCATGTTAAAAATATACACGCGTTATATTTTTTATATGAAAAATATTGATGACATAATAGAGGATGTATAGAATAAATAGAAAGATGAGAGAAAATAATTATACGGTGATGAGAGGGAATGGCATTCAAATGGTACATGATGCGGAGGTCATAATCAGTGACATTGGTATACATATATAGAAGTGTATAGTTTACAGTATAGGTTGGTGAATTCAGAGATAGACGAAAATAATGAATTAGAAGAAGACTATGACGAAGCCGAGAAAATTTAACAATAATATTATATCTAGGAAGATTGAAACCATGAAATCAAGGGAGATTAGGAATAGAGGGGAAGATGGTTCTATACTAAGAGGTAAAGCTATACAAGGTAATGGAGACGATAAAGAAAGCAAATCTTTGTTTATATTGTTGTTTATAAATTTATTTACTTTCGGTTTTGTTGGAATAAAGTCGTTGACATTATACTACAGCCAATATTTTATAGGGTACCTATTTACTAAATTGTATTTAATATTTTAACTTCTTATTTTATTTTACGTATGTATACCTACATTTTTCCGGGCTAAAGGATTAAATCAAGAGCGTTTTTTGGTATAGAGACTTCTGATAGAAAATTTATTCTAGTCGGTAGGTACCTTGAAGAGGTCATTTTTCGATGGCCTTAGTAGTTTTCTTTAATGTAAAGGAAAACTACAGAAGTACAGAAAATAACGGAAAATTGTTAATTATCAGAAAATATAGTATACCGAGCTCGCTCAGAATCGTTTAATCGATAGAAACGAATTCATCATTGCTTTCAAATTCAATACATCCTGCACCACTAGTATTGTATTCGACAAGCGAAATGCTTCCACCCCCTACTTATTGGTTTTTTTTTTTAATTCAAAAAGTACCTTATATAAATATCTATTTTAAAGTTTTGAGTTCTAAATAATGTATAAATATATTTTTATATAGGTACCTAAAGAAAAAATGTGTATAAGGGGTATGGAGAGCATATAACTCCCACAATACAATATAAGGTACAAAACATGCCGATGGGAATGCTCTTTTTATAACTTATAATGTAGGGCTGTGAATTTGTAGGAAAGTGAATTTTTTTTTAGCTGATTATAAAACGTAGCATTCTTAACACAAAATTCGAGTCATGTAAAAACGAATTCAATTTTTAAATTTAAATTTTGAATTTTTTTGGCATTTTTTGACGTTTTAAATTTTTGAAGTAACTTTTTTGCCTTTTTAGTTAATTTTTTCTTTTTTTATCAATTTCCGTTAATGAATATTTTTACCCAAGTTTTATGAATTATATATTTTTTTAAATTACATAGGCATACGTCATACTTATATTAGTTATATTTTATAAATAATATCCTTGTTTTAAAATATTTTACACATGCTGTATAAGTGTGTAAGTAAGTGCAGCGTTTTCCTATTTGTTTTATTTTTTTTATTCGACAAGATAAGGCGATTAGATTATATCAGTAGTGAATTTCCAGAGTAATTAGGCATCCTTAAACTATTAGGTATATGTTTGACGTTCGTCTTTTGTGAGTGAATTTTTAAAATTTTGATTTTCAGTGAATTTAAAAAAAAAATGTAGGTAAGTCCATATTTTAGTGCATTTTTGGCATTTTAAGTGCATTATAAACTGCATTTTTAGGGATTTTAAATGCATTTTTTAAGATTGTGAAAATGAAAAGTGAAAACCGATACACAAAGGCGAAATTCCTAAGTTCAAGTTTGTAATAGTATTGGAGAACGCAGTAAATCCAATTGACTAATTCCTGGATTAGGTACCTATCTCCTTTATCCACTTATTTATTCAAAAAACTTTAGGGATTGGAAGACTGTATAGAAAGTGATCGCCGTTTTTCACTAGGTACTGGCGGAATGTCAGATTTCAATATTAAACATAAATTATTGAGGTACCTACACGGCTATACACAAAAAGAGTTGCACTTACTTAAATACTAGTACCTATAATCCCGCTCAAAAGATCAAAACTTGTATTGTATCTACATTACTAGGTATTGGATAGGAATATAGGATAGTGTAATATTATTATTTTACATTTGAAAGCAAAGATAAATCATTACATTTGAAAGACGATTTGAGCGAAGTTCAGTGTACCTATATAATATCATCAAAAATAAAATTGGTAACTATTATATGACAACTTTCTTTGGTTTTCCTACATTAATAAAATATTTCGCATTTCGGTTAAAAGGGAAAATAGTTTTTCTTTAGGAGCGCTTAAAAAAAAAACAACTGAGAAAATTGAAAATTGTATCTTTAAAGTATCAACACCTAGTCAAAATCAATTTGTTATCAAAAAAGCTTTTTACTCAAAAACTCTTGCTCAATTACTTCTACACGAAGAAATGTATAAAGGTATACAGACATAAAAAGCACAATATGTTAAAAACTGCAGTAGCTCAAAATCAATTCAGATCAACTACATATAGAAATTATATATTGTATAGTACCTATACTATATAATATTAATATATACTATATCAAGATGAATCAAAAATTAAATTATAAAAACAACATTATTTATTGCCTTACATATAGCCGATTTTTATTACACAATTTATAATAGGTATGTAAATACTATAACACTTATAATAATTATAATTTGTTAAAATATTTTTATTGAAAAAATAACTATAATTTCTTATTAATAAAATTAATGTTGGTATCGATAAACAACTATATGTGGGTCATCAATATATTGGAAATTTAGGTTAGTTGTTATACATATTTAATATATTCATTATATATTTTTTGTTTCGAATTTCTAAAATGTTTGTGAATTGATAAAAACTAGAAATTCTTATGAAAGTTTTTCATTAAAAATTTGTAGCTGCAATATAATATTCTCTTGTAGCCCCTCCAAAATATTCAACACCATCGTAAAATTGTATGAGCTCATATATCTATATAACTTATAATGTGGCACTCGGCTGATGTGTCTTTGGTGCCAATCAGAAATAATTGTAATAGTAAAACCATTTTAAATACATATTTAGGCGACAAAAGATAAACAAAAAAATTGATTTATTGAGCGTGGCGAAGAAGAAATAATTATTAGAATACTAAAAAGAAAAGCAACTCGCATATTATATATATTAGTATATTATGGTAAGATCGTGCCGTACCCAAATAATTAATTAATTTTTTTACAATCAATCTTCCTTTTCAGGTTTCCAGAATAATATATTTTATGGATAAAAAAATGTCCATCTTAGACCTGATAAATTATACATGAACACTTTATATAGGTATAGTGTTTATGTAGGTATAATCACTACAGTCCACAGATATATAATATAATACCTACACAGGCTACATATTATTACATTAGGATGTATATTATTACCATCAGTGTTTGGAAAGAACCACGTTCATATTTTGCGAACGACACGAAAACGCCACTCGCGCGTTTCTGTCATATTTTTAAGGAATTTCAACGATTTTCAAGCCGTTCAAATTCAAATTAAAATATATTAAAATTTCACCATAAACCTTATTATATTTAAACATAATAATACTTAAAAGTCCAATTTACTTGGGTTTGCTTTGAAATGAAAACGATATAATTTCTATGAATTGGTAATTTTTTCGGTATATATACTCGCGGTATAGTCGTATATAAAAAAAATGTATATTTTTTTAGGTTCCTATAATTAAAATGAACGAGTGAACGACCAGGTGAACGCGTTCATTTTTTTTAAAGAACGTGAGTGTGAACGTGTTATTTTTAATGAACGTGAACGAATTCAATTTTCAAGTGAACATTCCAAACACTGATTACTATACCGACATATATCTATGGGCAGTGGTTAATGTGATGGGGGACGGCGTCCCCCTTCTTTGCTGAGCTTAATTTTGGCGTCCCCTTTAGCCAAAATAATTTTAATCATAATAATGACATGTAGGTAAATAAAATACAAATACAATAGGTACTTTTATACAATAAAAGTAAAAAAAAACATATATTTGGTGTATAGGTAACGCAAAAACGGTAATGAATGATGAACCACGGTTTTATAATATGACTATACTGACGAAAATAGGTCTTTTTTTATTGACTGAATGATTTTTTTATTTTTATTATTCATATAATTTTATTAGTTTCATAATATTATTAAGTATATTTTAAAATGATACATTATATTTTATCTATGTGTAAGTACCAAAAATTAGGTGTTAATGTATAAGTATATTTATTAACAAATAAGAGGACACGCGCACACAATTGATTTTTCAAGGGTTTTGTATAGGTAATTTTTATGAAATTTAAAAAGAAATTAAAATCCATCAATTTAAAAATGTTTGATTATATTTTTAGAGTACTATAAATATGGTCTTGTATTAATATCATTTTTAATTGTCGCGTATTAACGATATTTGTTGAAAAATATATTTACGCATTTTTCATTTTTAGCAACTTGAGAATATTGTAGAAAGATGAAATAAAAATAAATTATAAAGAGAACAATATTTTCTAGCGACTGATGGAGCAGATTTTTAATATATGAATTTTACGCGTTTAACGAGTTGTTCAAAAAATCAAAAAAATTTATATTTTAACAGCTCAAAAAACATGTATAAATGAAAATATCAAAAATCGGGTCCGTCATTCGCTAGATAAAGTTATTAACTATAATTCATATTTCTAACATGTTTGTAAGTTGATAAAAATGAAAAATGTTAAAGCAAGTTTTTCATTGAAAAATTGTGAGTGTAGCTCACTGCCGCTTTCTTTAAGACTGAATTTGATTTTTTTTTTCATATAATTTTATACTTATAATATTATATATTATGAATGCTAGAGTATATAGTAGGTATCTACCAATAGATCCAAATAGTTATTTGAAACTAATTAAGATAGAATTTGTTGTTTTGTACATAATATAAAAAAATTAAATAAAACAAGTTAATAAATGGTATTTAGTCATAAATTGTTTGTAAGATCTATATTATAAATACAATATTATCTATATTACATATATAACCTATTTCGGTAAAAACTACAAATGTATTATGTGTAATTATAGTTACGTATTATTTTCAATGACAATTTGATTTTTTTTTTTACTGTTCTTATTTCAGAGATTCTTATATAGTGTCCGAAAAATTTCAAATCAAAATTGAATAAGGTTTAACAGTTCAAGGGACGCTTTTTTTTTTTGCATAAGCTTTAGTCCACCCTGTAATTATTTTCCACTTTAACCACCGTCTATGGGTATAGGTAGGTACGTATAACAGCTGTATAGCTGGGGGATTTTGTACTCGTATATGAAAGATTTCCGTATGGGGAAACATACAATATCATTCGTCGTATAGTTGTGTATATTTCATGTGGTGAGTATACGGAAGTATTTATGTTTTCTCCATACGGAAATCGTCCGTACGAGTACAAAATAGCCCATCCAGATCTTTCTCTTCTTCATAATTCTCGTGGTTATTTATACCAGCTATAAATAATGAATTGTATACACAAATCTGGCTTCTTATAATTTAACTTGTACAGACGTAGTTGTAATAGGTACCTACCTATACGTCTTGTACCGACCACCACGTCACGGATTAAGATCTTAATCTGTGCACCACTACTATACATATAATAGGTATGTCTGTTATTATTATTTTGTCGTTTTTATTTTATTTTCGTTTAATCTTTTAAACGATCACATAATTAATTTTGGAGTTACTATATTTTCGCAAGTAAAAGTTAAAAAATAATAATATAGAATTTGCTAGGTATATCAAAAAAGTTCGTTGGATAGGTTTAGGCACTCCAAAAACTGCTAACTATTAAGTACTCAATTCCTACCTGCAGTGGCGTCATTTTTTTTTGGGGGGGGGAGGTGCAGGGTGGGTATTTGCCCGCCCCCACTTGTTGGCATCGGGCCGATGTCCGACCGAATATGGGCCGGTGTTGGGCTATATTTATGAGCTGCCCACATGATTCGTGTTAATAAGTAACTTAATTATTATAGCACATGCCGTATAGTATAGTATAATTAAATTATACATGCGTGCTCGGCGTACTCGTAAAATAAATAATAATATTAAAATAGATTGATAGACGCTATCAGTAGTATATGGTTAGAACTTAAAACTTATAATGGGAACCAATTAATTAATACCTATAGTCTATTACTATAGTTATTTTACTTATTGATTTCCATCAGAAATATCAGTAGGTATATCGGAAAACAAATTAAAACCCGAACGCTATAATAGAGGTTTACATTGTATTGGGTGCTGTGTATACTTCACGTAGGTACCTATATTATTTTTAGGTAGGTAACTACTTTTACCTCTGGCTATTTTATACGTTCTTTAATGATGGTTTCCATAAATAAATATTAATATATATTTAATTTCCGTATATCTATTCTATAGTGCCCGGCCCAAACAAGTCCTGATCAACTATAGGTAGCTACCATATTTATTTAGTCTTTTGCCACGTTTTTTTTTTTTGTCAATACTTGCCTATTTTCCCCGAAAAATTTGGCTTTTTGTGACTATGACAATAATAAATATAAAATTATGTGAGATGGTATATAATTTTACTGAGATAAAATGTACGCGGGGGCGAGCGGTATTTTTTCTGTTATTTGAGCTGGTCAAAACTTTTGTCCCTCCCTTTTAAAAACTGAAATGACGCCACTGATTCCTGCGTAAAAAGTTGTTTGAAAAATAAATAAATAAATAGGTAACTAAACGTCATTCTAAACCCAAGAAATCTTTATTTAGCATTCGTTTCGATCAAAATCTAAAAAAAAACTCAAAATTAAACAAGCCAATATTAAAGTATATTTAAGGAAATAAAAGTATAGGTAGGTAATATATCTATACAATTGTTTAAAATGTTTAAAAGCATAATAATTAATTAAAAATAATGTGCATATCTGCAGTAGGTACATATTTATATATAATTAATTAATTTTGTACTTTATATTTTAGATACAATTTTTTTGATTCTTATAAATGTATCTAATCTTATTTACAATTTAAATAGGTAGGTACCAACTTATATTTTTATTTTGCGATATTTTTTTGATAAATTTAATTTTGGGTTATTTTTTATTGCATACTGCGGCTCTTAGTTATTATGCAGTAGGTACCTATACCGTATACCTACTACCTACCTATTAGAATTACATTTTTGAATCTGATAGGTATAGGTACAAATTAATTTAATTGTTAATTCCTGGAAACATTAATGATTAGGTAGGTATTAATATTTAAAACATATAATTATAGATTAGAACTTTTTAGTTTTATATTTTCTTATATTTTTAAAGGTAATATAATATTTACTTTTAAATTAGAGGCAAATGCACCTTTGTGCTCCCCCCAATGATGCCATTGTTTAAGTATATATTATAGGTAGGTTACCTTATAATTTTACTATTTACTAATTATTATTAAAAAAAAAAATTGCTTGGATTTTTTATTATGCATGTCCAATATTTTATTATTATTTCTAATTACAATTTACAACACTGCGGTTTGCTGATACGCGGTCTGTTATGTTATCACAATATTGTTTTGTGATATCACTTATTTTTTATGAAATGGCGAGACATAGATAATAAAGGTACAATGCACATACCAAATTTGTACAATTTGTAGTATTTGAATTTTGATAATCCAATTTTTTTTTTATCCTGTTTATGAAAATTTATTTTGTTAATTTTTAAACTATGTAAAAAATATATTAACAAATACAAAGATGTCATCTATGTTGAAGCGAGTGTTTTCACCGAAAAGCATTTTTAACACTATTCATAGTGTGGTTTCTATTAAACGTATGTTATTAACTATTATTAATAACATTTATTTCAAAATTGAATATATTATTAATGTTTATATTTGTAATATATGCCATCAGTAATGTATCTTAGTAGCCATCTTTTAATTTGATTTTAAGTTGTATATAATTTAATTTACCTATTCTATGATGTTATTAAATTGTAGGTACTGATATTTTGAATGATTGCACCAAAAGCTATAGCAATATATTTGTGCCATCTACTAAAGTATTGCAGTTTCAATCGATTTATGTTCAACAAGTCCGCCAGGAAAGTTTTTTTAAAAAACGTGAGTAGGTACTTATACTTATTGTATTTTATGTATTGACATTAGACAACCTTGGTACATAAATTGTAATTAAAAGAAATACCTCAGTAGGTAGGTACATATATATAAGTATTTAGTTAATTACCTAATTAAAATATACAATTATTTTTAGATACTGCTGAACACATTTGGAAAAGTGTGACCAGTGTGAGTAATGCAGGTAAAAAACGTGGTCGTGGTAAAGGTGCTGGTAAAAAAAGAGCAAAAAATCTAAATAGAGGACAAGTTATTGGTGTTGGTAAGTATTGAATTATTTTGAAACTTTTTTTGTTCTTACCTACCTAGTTCATTATTTATTATAGGCTCTTAAATTATCATATATTATATTATAATCCTCGTGTTTTTTAATTAATTGATAAAAAAAATTGTTGTTTTATTTAATGAGGAATAAAAATATATTTTGATTGCAATGTGTACATACAAAGTTCAATCATGATTATAATGAACTGTATAATCGTAAGCTCAATTTTTGTTAAATAAATTTAATATTATTATTCAAATTTCAAACAATAATGATAAGGACACTTAACAAACGCATCAAATAAGAAATTACCTCAAAAAGATGATTTTACAGTGGACATACAGTGGCACAATTAGCCCTAATATTTGAGGGGGGCTTCAGCCCCACCATAATATTAATTATTAATGTATTTAATATAAAAATAGGGGACAAAATTATTTAGAAGGGCTAACCCCCATAGACCTCTCTGATTGCGTCAATGGGACATATCAAATATAACATTGATTTTTTACTTGGTGGACTATCGACTTAGATGCAATGATTAATAAAATCATCTTTTGGTTAATCGATGTTTGGTTGATTAATTTAAAAACATAAAGGATATAAATATAACAACGTTAAATGAGGTAACCTTAAATGAGGACTAGTATGTATATCTTCTTACTTATTTAATTATTATGAAAATAATTACCTTCAATATAGTATAGGAGAAATTATTATTTAATGGGTATATGTATGTTTTGAAACTTTCGGAAACATATTATTATACATGGAGATGTAATAAAAAAGTTTGTTAAGTAACCATAAGGTTAGGTTAGTCTTAGATATATAAAACAAAATAATATAATACATTTGTTTATAGAATTATGTTTAACCAGATTTTCCAGCTGTTTGATATTTTATTTTTGTTATACAATATTCTTATTCTAATTATCTTGAAATGGATTTCTATTCAAATAATCTCAGAAGTAATCTGCTAGCATTTAATAAAATGCATTAAATTATGAGCCCTGTTAATTTGACCATATTTTTCAATTAGTTATAATTAATATTCTTATTTTCTTATTAACTTTATTATTGAATTCAAGAATATATGATGTTAACATATATACTCGTATATAATATAATATAATATAATATATGATGTTAAGATTAAACAAATGTTTTTCTGTTTTATATTAGTAAAAATCAATTCATTTTGATGTAGGTATTATATAAAATAATTATTCCTTTTTATAGGTGAAGAAAATATGATATGGCCTGGACTCAACGCTCCAATTATAAAAGGACGAGATCTAATTAAAAGAACTAAATTACCACCAGATCCTGAAAGACAATCTCGTCTTATTAAGCTTAGAGATTCCATGGGTACATTTCGATTATTAAGACTCTCTCCAACAGAACGTGGTTGGACTGGTAACAAAATGCCTGGACGCAGTATAGGCCCACCAGATCCTATAAATGAATGTTAGTATTACTACGAGATGTGTTCAGAAAATAAGTGTACTGAGGCTCTCCCGGCCGTAGGGAATATTTTTTGCTATGTTGACTACACTGCCCTGCCGTGTAGCTTGACTAACAAGCTTGAAAACAAGACCAGAATGAGTTCAGTATATTGAAACCTGTGGTCACAGGAATTTTCCTCGTGAAACATGTTAATCGAGTCTGCTGCCACCTATTTCGTCCACTTGTCAATCACCCCCTTCATTTTGTCACTTGTTGCAAATTTTTTTCCACCCATGTGCATCTTCAGGGAAGTGAACAGATGGTAATCTGAAGGTGCCAGGTCAGGGGAATACTAGGGTGGTTCAAAACATCCCATCCAAAGGAGTCCAACAGTTGCTTCATGACGTTGGCTTTGTGGGATCTGTTATTATCATGCAGCAGGCAAACTTCCTTTGTTGGCAGACCCCTCCTTTTATTCTGAATAGCCTTACTCAAATTTTTTTGGGTCTTACAATACCTTACTGCGTTAGTGGTCTCCCCCTGAGGCAATTATTTGATCAATATGATGCCTTTGTGGTCTCAAAACACTGATGCCATGATTTTTTTGGCTGAGGGCGAACTGCCTAAAACCGTTGTTTTTAAACCTCCTACGCCACTTGTACATACTCGTATGATTCATATGTCCTTCACCATACACGGTTCTTACCTCGATAAACATTTCAAATGGAGATTTCTCCTTCACAACTAGGTAACGGATGACAGCGCGGATTTCGCACTTGGCGGCAGACTCGATCAACATGTTTTACGAGAAAAATTCCTGTGACCACAGGTTTCAACGTACTAATGTTGTTCTGGTCTTGTTTTCGAGCTCGTTAGTCAAGCTACACAGCAGAGTAGCCAACATAGCAAAAAATATTACCTACAGTCGTGAGAGCTTCAGTACACTTACTTTCTGTACATATTTCGTATATTTTTCTAGTTTATTTATAATTTTTAACTAATATGTGTCTTTTTATTTAATAGATAATTTTGATGGTTTTGATACTAAAGTTTTAGAATTCAAAACTGTGTTTTGTATGAAAGCTAATTCTGGTCGTTATAGAAGAATAAGTGTTGTTGCTGTAACTGGTAACAAAAATGGTTTAGCCGGTTTTGCTTTAGGTAAAGCAGCTGATGGGAGAGCTGCTTTAAGACGGGCAAAAAATAGAGCAGGACAAAAATTAATGTATATAGAACGGTATAACAATCATACCGTATATCATGATTTCTTCACACAATTCTGCAACACTAGAATATTTGTGGAGAAAAGACCTGAAGGTTATGGTTTAGTATGCCATCGTGCTATAAAAACAATTTGTGAAATTATTGGTATTAAAGACTTACATGCCAAAGTGGAAGGTTCTACTAATTTACAAAATGTTGTTAAAGCATTCTTTCTGGGATTATTAAAACAAGTTAGTTATGTTTTACATTTTAAAATATAAAATTATATTAATTCTTTCTGGGTATAATCATTGTGTACAGAAAACTCATCAACAATTAGCTGACGAAACAAATTTTCATCTAGTAGAATTTAGAAGAGAAAATGATTACTTGCCAGTAATAGTAGCATCTCCAAAAGGACCTGTTAAAACAGATCCAAAAGATGCTCCTGACTTTTTGCAATATGTTATGGATAATAAAGTAAGATTGAGAAAGAAGATACTCCCACCATTCTATACCAAAAAGAGCCATTGGTATATTAAACAGAAAAAGATGGAAACTATTAGAAATATGGACAAGGTATATTTTAAATATTAAATTATGATTTATTTTAAACTGTATTTAAATTATTTTAATACTAGGCAAAATTAAATTTATTGGCTGAATATGGTGAAATAAGAAGTTTCTTAACTGATAAATATCCAGAATGCAGACCTATTCAAAAGAATGAAATCAAAAAGCAAAAAGATGAAGATCAATAATACATTTATAGTTTAAAAATTAAGTAATATAATTTAAATGTTTTTCCAAAGTTTATTTACAATTTTTATAATCTACAGATATTAACATCCAAATGATGACCAATACAATGGGTATTAAACATTTTTGTTTAAGTCTTAATTTATCGTACATTTTTCTTATAGGATATATAATCTTCTTGGTATTTGAGTTTTCCAATCTAAAGTTTACATATTATTGTAGACTTGCAAATTTATGGTATTGCAGGAATTTCTCCAGCCCATGCTCTTAAATCCACCTTTGGTATAGAAGAGCTAGCACAGGCTACTCTTTGATTCCTGAAAACCAGAGTAATTTTAAATTATAAATCGCCCTTTTGTTCAAATTAATTCAAATTATAATTATGCTTACAAAAAAGATGGTTTTAAAAATGCTAATGGTTGAATGAGAGCCATATCATCAGAATTATCACACAATAATCTAGCTAAACTACTCTTTCTAAGTTCTTGTAGTTGGACTAAAACACAGTTATTTTATTGATTAATATATTTGCTCTATTAGATTTTTGTAATTGAATACCTTGATCAAAAGATGATGGATGACCCCTTTCTTCATAAAAAAATCTGTCTCCACGCCTAAGCCTAGAAAATTGATCTCCAATAATGCACACAAATGTTGGGCCTACCAAAGCATCTTTCATGGGCTTTTCTGAAATTCCTCCTATATATAAATCGATTTCATCCACTGAACCATATAATCTTGCTAGTCTGGTAATAGTCTAAAATAAAAGTAATATAGTAAATATTTTTGAATATATATTTTACATAGGTGCACATTTAATGTAAAATTAAAGAGTGCTAAAACTTAAAACTATATAAGTTTGAAGGTAACTTTACATAAAATGTAGATGTATGCATATTGCTTATGAGTGGATGCAGAATTGTGCAATGTGGAAGATTTATAATAGGTCATGATTAAAAATATTGCATATTTATTGTAAAAAACAAATAAAACATCAATAATCCCTGGGTTACATGGGTTAAGTAGCTACTTATACTTAGGAAAGATGGATTAGTAAATTTTCCTTGGTCAATATTTGCATGTAACCTGCAGTTTTTATTTTCTACATTATTGAGAAAGACGTTCATTTGTTGCCAAAAACAAAAAAATAAGTATTGTAATAATATTATATCTCCTCCCATGTTATTTTTATTAGTATAAAAATCTAATTTTAATTTGGAGTGTGAAGAAATATTTATATATACATTTTAAAATCCAACTTGTATTTAATAGTGAAAAAATATATAATACTTGGGAAAACTAAGAGTACTTTTTTAAAACTGAAGGGTTCTTATGTGCACCTATGAATTTATATTTCAATAGTAATACTTGAGCATCCATATATTCTTCTAAATCTTTCCAGGTTCTAGCCTTTTCATAACCACACACTTGGCGCCATTCATTATATGGTGGTAAACCATGGTCACGCCCTCGTTGCACATTTAATGCTACCAGATCAAGTCCAAAATTAAGATTACCTTGGAATAAATGATCAGTAATCTAAGAACAAGAGTTATGGTTCAATATTATAATGATTATGATTAGACAATATGTTTTTAAAAATGTGTTCAATTACTTCTCTAGTGAAGAATCTATCAAAGTTTTGTGAACTCTGGAATGATAGTCCTCTAATAAAGTCGTCTAAAGCTCCATCTTTGTACAAATTAAATGGCGCAAAGTGCTGTTTGCTGAGTACAAGATTCTCTCGGATATTGCCAAATTTTCCATAACCACTATAATAATTGTCGATTTGATTATTCACTTAACATTAAAATTAATTGTATTTATTTTTCCATTATGAAAATTAGATTACTGAATATTTCCTTGAATAAGCGTGTGACCGAATCGATAAGCAGCAGCTGCAAAGGCATTGGTTATTCCAGCATTTAACTCAGGATCGTATTTTTTTGTCCATCCACTCTCTGCTGGCGCTAATCCAAACTTGGCCATGTAATTTCTTCCTGTTTGGGTACGCAATTTACGAAATGATAAAAAGTTGTTTCAAACGTATCTATGTCCTATTCTCAATTTAATTTAGATATCCTTACCCAAAACAATGGGCAAAAACTCATTATATGTGATGTGTTGTATCTGGCCAATTACTATCCTTCGAGTTTCTTGGAATATAGCTTCGTCACTCCATCTAGGATTTAGTCTGGATAGCTCGAATGCAATACGATTGTGTTCCCGCAACCAAACCGTGTGTATTAAAGCCAAATCAATCTGTTCATTAACACGCCCATCGCCTGTATAAAAAATATAATAATATCTAACTAATAAAAATACAATTAGGTAGAAGTACCTAGATTATAGTTATCATCTAAATAGACTTCATAGGGAGACAAATAACGTCCACTATAATTTATATTTTGTTTCACCTTTCGAAACAAGTCAAGCTTACCACACGAGTCACAAATTAAAATTTTTGTTTTTAATCGATAGTATTCATTATCCTGTTCTATAATATGTAAAAATATACGTTCGGAAACAGATAGTTAAATAGTTTAAGAAATTTTAAATAATTTAGTATTATCTAAAACGACATATTTTACGTTGCGATTCCGTATGAAAAGTGTCGTATAGATAATACTCAATTATTTAAAATCGCTAATAAAAGTAATTTTAATCATTTGTTTCCGCAATTTTTTTTTTTACATATTTGGCATTAGGATAAAAATATACTATCGATTAAAAAAAAAAAAGTTTAATTTCATAACTGGGGTGATAAACTTGAGTTTCAAGTTTATATAAATGAGAAATGCAAATGTAATATTTTCAATAACATTTTATCAATATATAAAAATGATTATTTATTTTTAAAATATACATATAAACGTTTATTTGTTTTTTATAAACATTTTTCAATTATTGATGACATCCTTTCTGTACTTGGTAACATTTTACTTACCCGCTTTAAAACAAGCAGCTCTACCCATGTCATCGGAACATTCTGACGGATTTCCAGGCAAAAGTTGTTTTCCTCTAATATTTTGCGACTGTAGCATTCCGCCTCTAAACGTCCTCAGACTCTGTTGAGTGCTCAACGAAGATCCGTATATATTGGAACCATCAAGATAAGCGGTGATTTGGTTCATCTAATGCATAATAATATAATACGCACGTTGAAAATGGATAGTTATTATTTTTGTTTGTTGCCATTATTATTTTTTACTTGTTCTCTGGGTCCAAAATTACATTCGGGACGTGGTGCGGGTAGTGATCTCACGAATTCCATACATCTCTCGCCAAAAGGCGCAAACATATGATCGTTTCGGGGGATTTCGATCTGGAAACAATCGGGATGTCGAAGAGAACTTTCGATTTCTCGCCCGTTCCTACAACACGATATTCCACTTCCCATTTGGCCTCTGCTGATAGGCGTGTGTGTTGTATCGTGGTCCAGGAATTGTCCCCATTGCATCAATAGCCTGGTGTAGTTTTCAGAAGGCGAATCTATGTCCTGCGTGAACGTGACGCTTACTTGCCTCGCACTTGGCAACGGCGATCCATCGGCGGCTGCTCTTGACCTTGGCGAATTTACACCTGTGTTTGTAATGTAATATTATGTTATTTATTTTACTCATTATTATTGTATTGAACGTAAAACAAAGTGGATAAGTACATACTGCCTAGTACCTACCTAAAAAATTAACATTTTATAATTAATTTTTCTAATTATTTAATATACATTTTTACATTTAGTGATTCATAATAGGTAGGTACCTACCTACTTAATAGACAACGATAATTTCATAATATAGGTACAAAATAATACCTACTATACCTAGGTACTTTTTTTTTCGAATTTTAATTGACGTCGATAGTGCCTGGGGTGCCTATTTAAATGTATACTCAAAAATATAATTAATTAATGTTCTGGACAAAAATTACTTACCATCTCCATATTTTGGAGGAAGAATTCTTTGTAACGCCGTGCTGGCTCGCCCCCAAAGTTCATGTTGGATGTTATTACAAGATCCATCGGTTGATCTGTATTTATGAGGTTGGCAAAATGATGTTCTGGGACAAGTATCTCCAAGTACTGTATCAAGAATGCTGAAGTTTGGCAAGGCAAATGTTCCTTGCTCACGAGTCAAGTTAAAACTACAATTATAAAAACATAATATACCTAGGTGAATAATACCTCAGAATATACAAATGTAAACATTTAAAAGCATAAATTATTAAAAATACTTATGATATCTTTCTATAGTTTATATAAAAATAAATAATATTGGATTGCAGTTTGTAGGTACCTCGTACATACCTACTTAGAGAACACGACAATTGAATCCGTAGGCATAAGAATATAATTATATAGATGAGTATTAGGTACCTATATTTAATTTTAAAATTGTTATATAATGTTCGAGTATAAATTACAAAATACATTATTGTACAATGTATATAAACATTAAATATATTGTATACTCTGTAAGTGGCAGTAACGATGATATACCAGTATAGCTGGTATAGCAGGGGCGGATCTGAAACTCATTTAAGGGGGGGGGGCGAATATGGATATTTATGGAATAAAGACCAATCCCTACTCGAAATAAATGTTATACGTCTCAAATAATGATAATAAAAACTCCAAAAAGGGGGCAATCGCCACGTCACCCCCTTTAAAAACGCCGCTCAGAGGTGATGCAAAAGGCAGTGGCGCCGAACGTTATACCTAGCCGGTTCAATTTAGGTGGGTGGGTGAGTGTATATATAGTTTTAAAATATTATATTGTCAAGACAAATTTATAGTATTATTTATAAAAATAAAGTGTACGATAAATATTTGTGACTTACGTGATAATGAGGAAATCAACATTCATAGTTTTATCATTGATTATAATATATTACTATTTCTATTGTTACTATTAGAGTTAAATTAAATTATTAATTCCCTCGTGGCCTCAATACATCATAATAGAGGTATACTATAAAATCATTATTTTCGGAATTACAAAGAAATAAATATTAAAACACAAAACCAAGTTTTATGTAATTTTTCCTTGTGCATTTATCGAAATATTGAAAAATTACATCTTTATGTACTATCCTGATTAAATAAGCTACCGAAAAATCAGTACCCTGTGCGCCGTAACGGCCGAACCCAACGATTTAAGATGACGCTACACAGACACTGCAGTTTAACACACCCGATGTTCAAGGGGTTTTGGATAGGCAATTTTTATGAAATTTTAAGAAAAATTATAATTAATTCATAATCAACAATTCAAAACTATTTTAATATATATATTAAGTAATTTAAAAATAGTCTTGTGTCAATACCGTTTTTAATTGTTGTGAAATCACGATATTTGTTCAAAATCATGTTTACGCATTTTTCATTTTTATCGACTTGAGAATATTGAAATTTTAAATTTATAAAAATTAAAAATAAATTATAAAGAACAAAATTGTCTAGCAACTGATGTAGCTGATTTGTGATAAATTAATTTTTATACCTTTTATCAGCGATTAAAAAAAAAAAAATCAAAAAATCGATATTTTAACAGCTTATAAAACGCATAAAAATGCATATATTAAAAATCGGCTACGTCAGTCACTAAATATTGTTATTAACTAGAATTTGTTTTTGTATTTTGTATTTCTAACATGTTTTTAAGTTGAGTGTAAAAGGCTAATTTAAGTTTTTCATTGAAAAATTGTCGGTAGGTGTCCTCTTAATCAAATCTGGTCGAACGACAAAAGTTGTAATTCCAGAAAAAAAAGTATGAAAAAATGGAAAATAATTAAATTAATATAATTGTAAAACCGCCAACAATTATACGAGTACTTTCTTACTCTGCACAGAATTTAAAAGTTGTAATTTTAAATATGGGCTTAAGAAAAAATGTCAAAATAATAAAAAACTAGAATTTTTTGTTTTACCCTCACAAAAAAAAATTATATTTTAGATCCTAAGAAGAATGAGAGTTTAAACAATGATTTATTATTTTTTTCTGGAAATTGTTACATCACGTAGACAGTGGCGTAACCCGAAATATAATTATAGTTATTGTATTGGAAATTTCACTATAAAACTATACAATTAAAACTTTTTTTGGGTCTATCATAAAATATTGATTAATTATTTAATTAATAATAAAAAACGGAGCAAGCCCAAGAAACAAGTTAAATAATATGTACAAAATAAAGAAACCATGCAATTAATAAAGGTTTGAATATAAAGAGAATATAAAAACATTTTTTTATAGAGAAATAGAGGGGTTACTATTTACTGTTCACATGAGACGGACTAAAGGATAATTTTCAACAGAGAAGTGAGTGGTACATGCAAGGACTTTGAAATTTATAAGGGATAAGAGAGTAGGAGAATCAATTTTTGTAGAGAGAAGATTGGTTATAAAGGACAGATTAAATGTATGTCGATGTCTACGTGTTCAAAACACGTAGAATAGGAGTGTAATCGTGAGGAGGATGAGGAGTATTTAATCTGTAAGTAACAATAGATAGAAATTTTCGCTGGACTCTTTCAACCATAGTACTGGCACTAGCGATGGAGGGGTCTCAGAGAATACTGTCATATTCAAGGATCGGCAAACCAAGGCACAGTAGTGAGAGAGAAAATCTCTTCGATATGTTTATTTTGGGAAAGGTTATGGGCGAGCGTGAAGCCGAGATCACAGATAAAGATGATTTAATAGGAATATTATAAATAAGATAAGCAAAACTAATTTGAGAGTATCAGCGATAAAAAGAAAAAACTGAACATATAGGGATGTTTAGAGGGAGGCCGATGGACTCATCCCAAGCAACTAAGTTATTTAGGTCTTGCTGGAAAAGTTGACAGTCGGAAATGGAGTTTATACGATGATACAATTTCATGTCATCGGCGAATATAAGAAGTTTAGCATTAAGAAGACAGAGGAGGCGAAATTTACAAAAAGTACAAAGAGGAGAGGGGAAAGTACAGCACATTGTGGAACGTTGGACGAAGCAGTGAAAGCAGATAAGGATGAACCAAGAACAGAGACGAAATGTATCGATTAGACAGATAGGAGTGAAGCCAAGAGAGAAGTGGATTGCCTATGATAAGAACATTAAGATTATTGATAAGTAGATTGTGGTCAACTTGATCAAACACTTTGGAGAAGTACATATAAATGACATCGATTTGGCTATGCTCCCGAAAAAAGACGAAAATAAAAAAGGTAAGAACTAGGTTACAAGTCGTAGTTGAACGACCTGGTCGGAAATCATGCTGTTTATCGACGAGAATATGGTTGACGAATGGAGTTAAGAACGATAGTTTCAAAAACTTTAGAGAGATGAGGATTGAGGAAGGATGGTAATATAATGATGATTAGAGACAATTTTTGTCAAATCACCGGATTTAAAGATTGGAGTAATGGAACCCATTTTGAGAGCAGTGGAGAACGCACCAATTATCCATGGATTTGTAAAATAAATGAAAAAGAGGGCCAAGCCAAAGCACCTCTATCTTATACAAAAAGTCACCTTGTATGTCGTTAGGATCAGTTGATTCAATATTACGGAGAGAGTTAAGTGCGTAAATGACATCTTCCAAGGGAAAAAAATCACTAGAAGAAACAGCTAATAAACAAGATCGAGGGGTATAAACTGTGGAGAAGAACTTAAAGAACAAGTTTGTTGCATCGGCGGGGTTTAAACTGGTAGAGTCGTTATAAACAACATTAGAAGAGATAGAGGAAGAGGACAGTGATTTACGAAATGAAAGACCAGAATAAGCGGGGATTGGATGAGAGAGAAGTCTCAGTATGGGAAATAAAAGCACGATAGCATTGATTTGATTGAAATTTGTTACGGGCACGGAGAAGAGAATAATGACGGTAGCCCGATAATAATTAAGAATTATTATTATTTTTTACTTTTTAATTACAAATTTCTACAATTTTATTTCTAAACAGAATTTTTGTTTCTAATCCACATTTGATATTTTAGTAAAAAAAGTTTTTCGTTAGGTTGTATATTGGATAATGTATATATATTGGACTTGAAAGCAATGATAAATTACATCTTTTGTTAAAACGATTCTGAGCCGAGCTCATAATTATATTACTATCAAAAGAAATTTGAAAAATCAATGACGTTACATGTAATAATAATATTAGTAAAATACTTATTCTGTGAAAATGTCAAGTTATTAGGCATATATTTTTCAGTATTGCGTGGAAATATTTAGTTTTTCGCTGTTTATGACCTCTCTAAAGTACTGCTTTTTAAAATTTTCTACTGTAAAATGAGTAGACATAATATACTGATTGGATCAATGTCTTCTAGTCAAAAAGTCCACAGAAAAAAAAAAAACATTATTTTAATCTAAAATTGGATAGAAAGATGAGATTATAGTGTTTATTAATAATTATGCTAATTTCGAAAATCACAAAATGTGTTTTTTAAAAGGTGTACAGGTACTTAAAACAAATGTCTTGAAAAATATAATAAAATTATTCTAGATACACATCTGGGTAAGTATCCATTTATCGGTAGTAAATTTGATTAGTAAACATTGGTGGAAATCGGGAGGGGGGAAACTTTAGGGGGCTTAACTCCATAAAAAATGGTTTGAAAAATTATTATATTTAAATGTATTTATATGGATACTTTTACTAAAAGACGTAGGAACATTTCGTCTAGTAAAAAAAAATGTCTGGTTTTCACAAACCCATACCCATTTTTGTTTTGATTTATCAATTAAACATGAAAATGTTAATGAATCTGTTTGTATAGAAGAACACACAGACTCCGAATCTACAAATAATTCTGTATCCATTATCGATGTAATAAACTGCATTGATTTAGGGGACCTAAATTCAGGACCTATCCAGCCTGTAATAAAGGAAGGTAACTAGAATAAAAATAAATATAAGTATAAGCACGACTAAATGACTTATCAATAAAACTGTATTTTCAATGTTATACAGGAAAATGAAATATAATGTTTCCCCCTATATAAAACCAATTTGAAAAAAAAATGTGGGTAGATCTGCAACAGGGGCGTCATAGCAAAATTACTCATTAATTTTTTTCGAAAAATAGTTACCAGACCTACCCATTAGCTATGCCCCCATTTAAGAGGCGAAAAATGTAATGAAAAATAAACAGGCAGCTGAAATAAATATTACATATAATAGTACCTAACAAAAAAGCACAGTGTTATTTTACTTTTTAGATTTTGATAAGTTTCAAATTGTAAATGATTTTTTTCTAATCCATAATCAATAATTTATTTATTTTTCATGTTAGTATGTTTGGATTTAATTTATTAGTTATTTTCAATACAAGTCCAGTGGCGTGCGCAGAGAGGAGGACTAAGGGTCTGAATCCCACTTCCCCATTGCCAGTATAATTCTATTTTTTTTATGTTTCATATTATCAATGTTATATATTATATATATATACAGTGACGTATTTTAAACTTTTTTTCTGAGGGGGAGGTCTAAATATATTGAAAACCAATCATTAATATAATGATATTTATATGAATAATGTATATATTATATTGTCTTTAGATGCAAAACCGCTTAGTTTACAGACAAGGACTGTTAGTAATGGAGAGGAGGGGGGGGGTTCAGGGTCCGTGCACTATTTTGTTAAAAATAAATAATACTTATTAATTCTTTTTTTTTATATTCATACATTTTTCCTAATTTTGTACTCCTGATATAAAAAAAAAAAAAAAACCTGTGCAGTGGTTTTATTTTTTGATTATTTTAAGATATTTATTTGAAAATTTAAAATATTTTAAGTTTAATATTTAGGCATAAGTATACCTCACAAAAAAAGTTACAGTCTTTGATAGAAATATTACATAAAAACAAACTACAGGAAAGATCATGAGAGTTGTATAATATAGTATTAACACATTGATTTGGTATACTTTTAATTTGTAATTGATACATTTTCTTTAAATTTTAAAACTGATTATTCCTTAGTTTGGTAATAAATGATAAAAATACCTAAGAACCATAGCCTAGTAATAATAATACAGTTCATTTAATTTTGAATTATTTTAAATCGTAAATAATTAAGTGGGGGCTCAAATATACGTTTAAAACATAATAAGGTTATAAATGTATTAAAATACATAAAAAAAAAACCAGTTACTCTGTGATCATTTTAAAGTGTTTAGAACCAACATTTTCGGATTTATGAGGAAATAACCCATATTTTTCATTATTTTTCGATGGTTTTTTTCTGATGCGTTTTTAAAAAATTAACAAATTACCTCTTCAAAGTACCATGTTGACAAAATTTTATGCCAAAAAATGGGTACCCATTAAAAAATTAGATCATGACGTCAAGTCTTCTGGTGGATAAATTGCTCACAGAAAAATATAAGACCAATTAATATCATAGTAAAACGAGAAAATATTTTGCACCACTCAGAATCTAAAATGTATAGTTATTATACATTTTTTAGGTCATCAAACTTTATTTCCAGTTGTTATTGTTTAAAAAAAAGTTCTATCTGCAAAAATGAATTTTAGATATTTAGGTTTTCAAAATCAATATTTTTTGGTTCTTTTTCAATACCCCTGGACCCCCTCTTCATAAATATGCCACTATATATATATATATATATATACACATTATAATATATATTTTTAACAGTATTATATTATAACACTGAAAAAGCAGCTACTTTATTCTTTCATTCCTAATCTTGTGTCTATTAATCACTTATTTATTTTCAAGCCCCCCCTTGAAAAATCCTGCGTACGCCACTGTACAAGTCCGTCATCAATGGTGATGTAGGTAATGTTAAATTATATATTATATATCAATATTGAAGTTGGAAAACGTTATATCCCCCAATAATTCAACTCGATTTCCGCCAATTTTAGTAAATTATATTTGAACTTTGAAAAAGTCATTTATCGATTTGATTACTTTTTCAATAAAGGAGTGATGAAAATCTGCCGGAAAATATCGAAAAAGTTCGATATTTCCCAGTTTTTAGAAACTATTATTATGTTATTGTGTATGTTATTATTTAAAAAAATAAAAAATTTTGCAGTAATTAGTTCCGCGGAACGCCGATCAGAATCGCTTTATCAAAAGAAACCATTTATCATTGCTTTTATACATCTAATACACCTATCCAATACATATATCCACCATTCCAATATCCTACACTATAGCTATGCGACAAGTGCTTCCACCCCTACTTACTGGAGTTATCCGCTAACTTATTATAGCATTATTATTGTGCTTATATTATACAATTAACATTGTTCTGTTTTGATTTTTGTATATATTATAAAAGTATTTATTATTTTGGAATTGGACTGTTTTTAACTTAGTTAGAGTAACTTAGGGGTCGAAAAACTCATGTATACAAATTCATAAAAATAAATATAATATTTCATTACAGATTAAATATAATGTTGTCATTACATATTTTTGATGAAAATTACATTTTTCTAATAAAAATAATAATAAACACCCACTTAAAAATCTTAAAATAAATTCATATCTGGGCATTTTTCAATATATTTACAAGTAGATTTATAATATTAAGAGGACACATAACACACCCACTTTTAAGAGGTTCTGTCTAGGCAATTTTTATGAAATTTATTGAAAAATTAAAATCTTACAATTGAAAAATATAAAAATAATGTTAAAAGTAATTTAAAAATAGTCCTGTGTTAGTACTATTTTTTTTATTGTTGTGTAATACCATGATGCCAATCAAATAATTTATTATATTTTGTAATAAGCATGCGCTCACGAAATAAATCTAGATAAATAATACATATGAGAAAAATTAAAAACAAGAAGATAAACTGTATTTTCACCGGATAGAATTAAAATCAAATCAAATTAATATGCAGCTTTTTATAGACTTATTTAATAAAAATCTTTTTTATAATCAGTAATCATTTACTAAAAAAAAAAAATTGTTTAAAAAAATCATCTGGTTTTTAAACACAGAACACATCATAAGAAACTCAGAACTAATTTTAAATTAAAATCGAACTCATTTAACACTTTAACTTTTATACCACTAGGGTGAATCGAATAAATTGCTAAAAATGCATAATATTTAACAGATAAATAATCTAATAAGATAGGTAAATAATCTGTATAAAAACTATGTAATATAAAAACCTATGTAATATTTGCAAGTATTTATTTTTATTTTTAAAATTTTGTATGTTGTTTATATAACTTTTTTTTAATTAACTAAATTCTTGTAGTTATTACATATATTATGTATAAAATGTATATATGTGAACGCAAATAAATGTTATAAAATGGAAATATGAACAATTTAAATAATAATAATTTCATTCCATGTTGTATTAGGTACATAATAAATCATTTAAAGTATGGGAAACGACAATATAAAAAATGGGTTTGGGGGCAAATACCACCTTTGTCCCCTCCTGGATCCGCTACTGCTGTTTGAAGATATTTACTAACGGTTGTAATTAATTTAAATAATAAAAGCAGTAACAATTGTTTCAAAATTTAAAAGCATTTGCAGAATTAATTTGCAAAACTAATTTTAGATTCAAATCGATCATTGCTATAGCTACGCTTTTATTTATTTATTTGTGTAGCAAGCTATGTTATGAAGCGTTTTTAAAAGCACATCATAACGCTTAGTATTAAATATAGTTTTATGTGCTCTATCTTTGGTCCATCATCTATTGTAATTCCAATTTTTCGTAATATTTTTAATGTTGTTGTATTTAATAAATTCTTCCAAACTGTCTGTTTGAAAGTTTAACTTAGGATATAAGAAATTCCAATAAAAAATGAAATCTTTTACAAAAGTTGAAAATAAATATATGCTTGTATTTAATAGTGTGTTTTAGTCTAAACAACTAAAACATGAACCATCATGACTAAATTAGAGTGACACTTCTTGATATTACTTGATATTATTCTTGACCATTATATCTCCCACTCTCCCAGACATACATATATTACTAACACAGTAAATTGTATCTATTTTTAGTAGGTATTAAATTAAATTATTCAACTATGTTTTACTAGTTCAAAATATAATTATCGACCTAACGGTACCTCATACTAATAGTAGTATTACTGATATTAAAGTTTATAATGAACTCTATAAAAAACCATCCCGAATACGCGTAACACAATTGATAACTTGATCTATCACTCCCTGCACATATTATATAGGTAATATAATATTATACAGGGGCCCCATACAATGCAATCACCAGTCGACTGTCTAGAGTATATAGGCGGGTCTGACCCTGGAATAAATCCACATAGGTTTTGTCTAACAAAAAATATTTACCGGAAAAAAATGTTTTTTATTTTTAAAATTTGAGACAGTTGTATAATTTGGTCAATTTTTGACAATTTGATTAAAGTAGAAAACATTTTTCGCATAAATCGACGTCTCAAAACCAAAATTAACTGAAAATAAAAATAAAAATAAACGATATTTTCAAATTTCAAACGGCCGTAACTCGGCCCTCCCCTCCCCCCTATCATCGTGAAAATGTTTATATTTAGATTTGAGCGGTTGTCCGGCTATAATTCCTATATCGTGTTATCATTTGTGTGGAACACACTGTATATAGTATACAGTGTAAGTATATTATAATCTATTATTATACAGTACCGCATATATTATAATATATGATATATCGTAAATATTATATTATATCATCATTACATATAGTTATATAATATATACTTATGAGTTACCTATTTTACCCAAACCACCTATAATAATTAAACAATTTCAATAATTTTTACGACTTTTTAAATGTGTCGTTTTAAATATTATTATTTTTTTTTTAGGACCCGTTGAAATTATCGATAATAAGTACATTAAATTAAATGTAAGGTTTATAATGTTCAACTGGTACTTATTGTATATTGTAAAACTGGCGAAATGCCCGTTACTGATTACTACTCACTCGTTTACGAGTCCCACACTGGCGTCCACGGATTTCTGCGCCTGTTCTCCTTGGGACAGGGTCTCGTTGGTGGTCGGGAAAAGTTCTTGGTGCCAAGCCGCGGCGCTGCCCGTGGGTACCAATATCCGTTTGGTGAACAGTGACGTGACCAACACCCGTCGCTCGTTGAGCCGTTGCAGCGCGTTCGCCGCCGCGATATTCAACTGTTCCGAAGTGAACGGCGGTATGGCGACGGGCGGAGGCGGTGGAGCACTGATCACGCCCGTAACGGTCTGTTGTTGATTCTTATCTATACGGAAAAACAGATAGATAATGGCGTGAATGTATCCACTGGATATTCATAAGGGTTTCGTTGCCCTATATAATATTATAAAGCGAATAAATATGTGTAGGTATGTATCATGACGTATATGTGTCAATGTGTGTTGGCTTTCTTCGCTCTATATTTGACGAGCAAAAAAAAAGTGTTATTTAATAAATGTCTAATTCTTAAATTGAATTGTACACACACAAAATTCGCTGTCCTCTAAAAAAGTGATGCCTGGGTCGATTGTACCCCTGGCTCATATCTAGCCCGTATATAAATAAGCCACTAATATTAAATTTCCTAAATGGCTGATCTAGATCCTAATCATCTTCCCCCTTGATAAAATCGTAAATATGTCTATATACAGTGCCGGATCTAGGAGGGGGTGAACCGGGGCATTTGCCCCGTGCGCCATTATGATGGGGCGCAAAATGTGAAAATATCTAAACTTTTCGTCCGGCTTTTGGAAGTGGGGTCTCACTTAATTTTTAATAGGAATTGATGAACGGCCTTTTCTTTTTTTTTTTGCTTATTAAAATTTAAAAAGGGGCGCCTACAATTATTTTTTTTTTACCCCGGGTGACAAATTCTCTAGATCCGTCACTGTCTATATATATTTCAATATTTGGCATAACTATAACTGTAAACTGTGAAGTAATATCAACAATGTATACATTAATTTTAGCATAACATATTTTAACTTTCTTTATATTTTTGGTGGCGTAAAAATGTAAAGTGATTCGTTTCACAATCTTATTAAAAATGTTTGACTGTCTTATTTTTTGCGTGGTGTAAATATGTAGGTACTTTTTACAACAGCACGCCAAAATCCAATCGCACTGCAAACGGAATACCGTAAAAGTTCAAAAAACCATTACTGGAACGAGATTGAAAAATCGCATATTATTATATATATATTGGCTTATGCGTACACGTGCGTGTACTGTACATGTTTTATATCTCATTAGCATGCGAAACCCGTTTGGGACCAGTTTTATCAATTACTCATTGGATACCCTAGACTATATAGCAGCTGTAATAATCGCGTATAGATCAATGACTCCTACAATATATTATTAAGTTATTTTACATTATTTATAGTTTATTTATTCCAATGTTTGTGATGTATAGAGACTTAATACGAGTATAATATATATATAAGCAAAAAAGCAACAAAAAAAAAAAAAAAAAAGGCGCCATTAACCTATTTTTCACGTCGTTTTACTCCAATTTTCTTTTTTTTTTTTTTTTTTGTAAAAGCGGGGGCTATTACTCACATTTTTCCCTCCCTGTATCAGCTTTTGATTTATAGATGATCTGGGATGATATACGGCTATACCTATGGATATCTGGATACGCCTATAGTGTAGTTTTAAATTTTAGAAAACCGCATACCTACGTATTCCAGATGATGGTATTAATAATTATTATTGTGTACTCGTCATTCTCGTACGTGGATAATGGTTTAATGGGTCCTTGATACTCGATGCATATTTACATATTATCCGTTGTTGGCACGCAAGCCTCGCCATTGTCAATGAAATCTTCGGAGCACTCGTGTTACGCGAGAAATGATTTTGCGTTTTCACGGTTTTTACCAAGTGTAGTATTACTATATTCACTATTGAGAATTTACAGTTATAAACGTTCATATGGACGTAATGATAATAAATATAAATAACTCGCCGTTATTTTTACGAATTTGTTCACAGTATAGGTACCTACGAATATTATGATTTTAATTGTTGACCTTATATTATAGGGAAATTCTTACATGGGTTTCTGTATAGGGCACCTAAAAGAATAATATGCATATATGTAGGCGATAATACACAATACAGTAGAATATAGTACCTACTATACAATATAAACACCGTTTTACGATTTACTTACGTGCTAATAAATTATAATTAGATATACGAAAGAAAACCGAAGATATTATGTATTATGTATTGAATTGAATTGAAATTTGTTTTACCACGAATTATTTTTCAATAGTACAATAATTTATCAAACAGATTTATATAAGTACTTCATTCTAAAAACCGTATCGGTATGGTATGGCTATTAGCAACATTGTATACCTATGCATTTTCATGCCCGGTATTTAATGTCGGTTTTAGAAAATATTTTGGATTTTTTTTTTTTTTTTTTGTCGTTTTGTGTAATCGCTTCTGTAATAACAGGGTTATGAAAAAAGTACGTATAGTTAAGTACATCGTGCATTCGTGCCTAATTATATTGCGGGCATTTTAAATAATATTTCGTAGGTATTTGACAAAAATAGTTTTATGAATAAATAAATAATTTTATCGAATTTCCGAAAATGAATGATTTACAATAAAATTGTTCGCATTATATGTTACCTATATAATATTTGTTTAATCAATATTTTTCCATTTAAAATTTTTAAAAATACGAGCAATTATTATTAAAATTTTTAAATGTGCTAAATAGTAATTTATTGGGTTTAAAATAATTATATTTAATATGCGTAGGTAATTTACATATAGTCATAAGATAATAGGCAACAGTTAAGTATAAAATTAAACCATAGGGAACTATATATTTGTTCATAGTTGGACAAGAAATTAATATAATTACACAAATACAAAAATTATATTTTAAATGATAATCGACTGTAGAGTATATATTTCCTCAAAAGAGTATTTATAAATAATATATGATTTAAAAAAAATACCGTTAAAAATAATAATAGACAAAAAATTGTTTCTGATTTCACACGAAAGAACATTATATAACATTGTAGGTAGGTAGTAAATTAAATAAGTGAATGAATAATGGACGTATATTATAAGAGTAACATAGATAAATACGTTTTAAATTTCGTTTCTATATAGGTACATTATTTTATTTATACTACCTACACTAGCTGCAGAGTCATAATAATTAAAAAATATAACATATTTCATTGCCTTATTTATTAGTTATGTTATTATGAGCAATTTGAAAACGTCATAATATATTATATAATACAAGTATGTATTTTATTTAAACTCTAAAAACGGACAATGAACGAATGAAAAATTTAGTTTTTTTTATAAAAAATATTGATAAACGACATTCATCTGTAGAAATAAAACGGAAATTTAGCTTGAGCAGTGTAGTAATTACAATTAATTCTCGATTAAAAAATCGTTATACGGGTATTATGTTTATTATTTTATACATAATAAAATTATGTGCCAAAAAGCACATACATATAATATATGCCTATTACATATACTTATATTTATACAATACAGTGATCGGCTGGATAAAATGGCATTATGAAATTATTCAGGAATTGAGTATTTTTATGAGATTCAATTTGAAATGGGTATTTTTTTGTACGACCTTTTCGATTTATTTATTATATCATTATGACCTAATACATATATGTGCGTCTTGAAAATGCTAATGAGAAGATAAACAAAAAAAAAAAATTGATAGGTATACCTGGATTGCGGTTTTTGTTCGGACAACACACCCCGAATTCATTGGCCGCCAGCTTGCACGGTTGTTTTTTGAGTTCGGGTAGTTCTGCGTAAAACGACAAACAGCTGACCAGCGGCCGGCATATTCCCGACTCGCCGTTGGCCGTCTTACACGAACCCTGGGCGTTCGGCGATATCCTGGACGGTTCCTGGGCTTGCGGGCCTTGCGATTCCGGCCGCGGCTGCTGCACTGCCGAGACCTGTACGGGTTGCGGCACTTCGACGAGCTGCACGGGTCGCGGCTGCACGCCGTTTAACCTCTCCTGGATCCGCTGCTGGAGCAGGAGCTGCTGTTGCTGGATGTCCTGGACCGCCCGGAGGAACTGATCCTGTTGCCGGAGCAGTGAGTCCCGGAGCGCCGGGTCCTGCGGCCGGGCTTCGATCGCCTGTTGCACCTGCTGTAACTGCACCTGGATCTGGTTCTGGCGGAATTGCAGCTGCTGCTGTTCGAGCTGTTCGGGGAATATTTCCGTGAGGAACGGTTGTTGCTGCAACTGCTGTTGCGGTTCCTGGGCCGTGGATGCGGCGGCCAGGAGCAGCGCGAACGCGACCGGGATCCGCGTCATGTTGAGGTTCGAATGTGCGGACGTCTACTGAGCGGCGGCGTAACGTCGACGGCGTCCATGGAGATGGGCCGGTCGCAGTTCACGTGGGCCGCGATGATCGTTCAAGGCCATCCGCGCGCGTATGTGTGTGTGTGTGTGTGCAGCGCTTATATATATGTGTGTTTTTATGATATTATTATATTGCCTTTCCGTGAATATTTCGTTTTTGGCAAAAAAAAAACTAAACCGGTACCTATACACTGAACCAAATATCATTGGTAGAATTAACAATATGCAATAATCAAATTTTAACAAACGAATATTTGTTAAAATAATAAAATTCTTATTATTTTAATGTAACCTATGTATTGTTATATCAATAAAAAAATGTATTTACAATAATAAATTAATTTTGTAAATTTCCCACAATATAAAAGTTATAATTTAATAAAAATAATTTGTAAAATTAATACAGATTTTATTATTATAATAAAATATGTTACCTATTGAATTGAAAAAATATCCTGTTTAAATTGACTATTTTGATTAAAAAAATGGGCGTTTGTTCTGCAAAAATGAATGTTAATTCAAATAAATATTTGTATTTCAATTGGACAATTTTACCCAAGACATTGATAAAAGATATTGTTAAATCAATAATACGTTTCGTTATTTTACTGGTAAATGAACAAATATTTTATTTCTAAATCAACAAACATTTTATCGGACGTACAATATACTATACTATACTATAGTAACAATCATGTTATTAAATTAATCTATATTTTTATTGAAATCACAGATACCTATATTAGTTGGTTCAGTGTATAACACTAATTCGCCGCTGACTTTTCGAGATTATGTTATACGCAGTGGCGTATTTTCAATTTTTATCAGAGGGCGGGGGAGGGGTAAGCCGTTATAATTCAGATAAAAAAAAAAAATAGAATTTATTGTTTCGGTAGGTACTGCACGATTCGGTATATGTTATAGGTAATTAATAAAATTAAAGAAAAGTTGGTAATACAATTTATATAGTAAGTCAAATACTGAAAATACATAATATTACTCAATAAATAAATAAATAATTAATAATTTAAAATAAATAATAATTGAAATTATATATTTTGATGATTTTTTTTTTTTTTTTTGTTTCTAGAGGAGGGCACCCCCCCCTCCTTAAATACTCCATTGGTTATATGCGTAACTAAATGTACCTATATAGTATTATTATTATATATGTATAGGAACATATATATATATATATATATATTATGAGTAGTACCTATTGATATATCTATGTGATGTACGTCCTGGGTAAAACCTGCAGCAGCGCGCGAATAAGACACGCAGAGTTCGCGACGAAAGACCTTGAGATGATTTTTTAGTTTTTACGTTACGATGTTTGTGGTATGAAAAATTATCATATTATGTAGGTATACGGTATACGGTAGGTGTACCTGTCTGTATGGTAGTCTATCGTATATATCTACGTCACACGCGTATATACCTGTTGCACGCAGCAGCCAAATTCAATCCCGAATTTCGAACAAAATTTGCCAAACACATTTTTGCCGAACCGTTGACATAGGTATCGAAATATTCACTCTCGCGTGATGATAAGACCATTTGTAATATAATTATAATAATATGTATACGTAATATAAACTGTATATAGACATTATATATAGTTATATAGAATGATATGTAATTTTTTTGTTTTTTTTTTTTTTGTTTTATATTTCTAAAAACAAATGAATAAATACCTGTAATTCTTTGCATATTATTATACCGCGGAATTAAAATAATATATTCTATAGTATAACGTTTTAGAGACACTTTTTGAACAGACAAATTAACGTTTAAATAATATTTTAAAACATTTACATTTTAATTTTCGTACACATAAAACGATATAAGTACTTACTGAAATATACGAACAAGTAACGTAGACAATAAAACGATAATTTTCCATAAACAAATATCCATAAAATATTGTTTCACTTTTCACAACATTTTGTTTTTTACTATGTGCAAGTGTGTGCGTGTGCGTATATTTTATTATTTGGAGATAATTATAATATATAAATTATTAAACATTCTAAAAGTTATTATATAATTATATAATTACAGGTATCAGATTTTGAACTTTCGAGTTTTGGGGCCCTGTCAACCTGGATGTGAAAGTAAAATAAATCTGGGGTCTTTAAAAGTACCCTGAAATAAAATAGCCATACTATATATATATATATATATATATATATATATATATATTTACTGAAAAGCACTCGGTTTGAATTTTTAATAAAATGTTTAACATAAAATTAAAAACAATCTTTTTGAAGTATAAATACATTTTTATCTTCTTATATTTGTATTAACAATGTTGTTTGTGATTTTTTTCTATATATTAGATGATGATATATTAGATATTAGATCTTAATAAATAACTCACATTAGAATTTCAAATTTTTATGAACTCACAATCCGACTCTTATTTATTGGCGAGGTAGGGTGTTAGGGGGAGAAATTTCCCACGGTGTAGTAATACATTTTAGGGGCAGCATATAATACAGTAATAATACGCCAATGATGGATCTAGAACAATATTATAATATAATATTACAACGTCCCCTCTCCTAAATCCAGACCGGCTAGGTTAGGTTCCCAGCGCTACATAACATAAATACGGACCTGTTCACAATGTACAAATCACAAGCATTTTAGAATTTATAGAAATACGAAACAAAAAATTAATTCTAGATAATATTATTATCTATAGTGTCCTACATAGACATTTTTTGATAATATCGAACATATAACATATATTATATTCTCATATAAGTACATAAAAGTAAATTTTAGTATTTTACAAATACATAAAAAAACAGCAACAATAATGGTTGTACTGACATGGATTACCGTATATCTATATTGAAAAAAAATTTTATTTAAACATTTTTCAATAACACTGTTAGATTTTTGTTTATTTTGACGTTTTATAAAAATTTCCTATATACAACTTTTTAAATAATAGTGCACTGATATCTCCATTGGTTTTATATAGTCTTTTGCTCGATAAGATACAGTACCTATGTCGAGGGGCGAAACTAGCCGGGGGAAAATAGAGCAGCTTGCGCTCTTAATGTTTAACTCAGTTGGCTAATCGTTAAGGGTGTGTTTTTTGTTTATTTGCTTATTTAAGAAAAAAGGTCAATACAGTTGGTCAAATCAATTTCACTAACCCCCTAAGTTAACCCCCTAGTTGTTTATATATATACCAGTATTCTAAAAACGAAATATGCCGTTTTATTGTAGAAATTGTAATAAATAGAGGCTACAAAAATCTAAATTGACATTTTTGGAATGTTTCGAGTCATTTTTAATGCATCTTTAGTTTGGAAAAAGGAATATCATTGCTATAGATAATTTAGTTATTTATATAGGATTATAATCTGTAATAATATAGTATAGGTAGCTCTAGAAGTCGATTTGGGGGGGAGGAAATTAGTTAAAAAATTTATAAAAATAAGCAAAAAAAAAAAAAAATGGTCAAACTTATTATACTATATAAAAACATTTAATTAGGAGGAATTTCCTCCATTACCTTCTCCTAACCCCTGTATAGATAGTATAAATGATACTTAAAAAAGAAAGTATATAAGTAGATATTTCTTTGTAAATAATCATAAATTTAAATTTGATTATCTTCCTAAATTTAAATCACCAGTATATATACCTATCTTATATATAGAATAACTTCCTATAGATACCATTTTTGTTATTTGTTAAATATTTGTTTTATTTTTTACTCTATGAAATTTCTAAAATCACATAATATTCGAGAGAAAACAATGTCTATAAGGGTATATAGGCCTGGAAACTAAAGGTTTGTCTTATCTGTTTACGCTATAGACACATACCGCACGTCGCAGCAAAGAGAGAAAAAGTCGTTTATTTCATTTTCGGTGAGCTGCTTATTACACGAGTTTCCTATACTAACACGGCAATATCATTCAGCGTGAGATAATGTTTATTATTTATTAATATGAGTACGAAATGCAGATGATCATTTCTTTTTTCATTTTATTTGAAATTTATAATCTGTAAATATATTTACAATAAACATATGTGAGTAATTTATATGAACATAATAAAACTGGACATTGACTCAGCATCTATAGTGCTCTCTACGATGCTATACATTTCAGTATTTTAAATTCCGTTCCTGAAGTTAGTTATGTTTCGTCTAAATTTCCCAGATCTTATGTTTATTGTTTTTGATAAAAAAAAAAAGAACGGGCCCAATCTCTTGCAGTCCCCCTCATGATTGTGATGAATTCTCGAACTTTCGGGTTCGTTATAACTTATAAGTTACAATCCAAGAAATACTATAGTTCACATCTAACTTACACTGAAACCATGCTAAGGTTAAACACTAGCTATTTTTGAGACTTCGTTTGCAAGAAAAAATACAATAATGGTATCCCCAATAAGTCAACTTCGATAGTTTATATATTTTCATCGTAATTGAATACTAATTCAAAAACTAATCTGTAAACTTTATTATTATCGATGAACAATATGGGTTCAGGTCAGGTCACTGTACTGTTATGAACTTAATTGTTTTAATCAATTTCGTTTTAGATGCCATTGAAAATCATAATCAAGTGGACGTCATATACACTGACTTTGCAAAAGTCTTTGATCGAATTGAATTCTCTACAAATATGGTTTTGGTGAGACACTTATATCGTGGGTGAAAGTTTTAGTATAAAAATCTGTTTTTCTAATGTTCCTTCTGGTGTTCCTCAAGAAGGGCATTTATCTTCATTATTGCTTTTACTATTCGTTAATGATATTAAAAGTGGTTCCAAACTGAAACTTCCATATGTTTGCAGATGATTGAGAACTATACCGTAAAATTGCGACTCTTCAAAATGAATTAAATATTGTTGTTTCATGGTTTAATTTTATTGGATTACAGTTTAATATTGAAAAATTCCAATCACGACTTTTACTAGATTTCTTTTTACCACTAGCCATACGTACATGATTAACAGTTCAAGTATAGCTAAAATTTCATGTAAAAAAAAATCTATTTTATAGGCATTATTTTCAATGTTGATTTAGACTACCACACATGGTACATCGATACTATTTGGTACCTATAGGGTGTTCAAGACGCTTGGTTTTATAATTTTATAATACACACATCCAAATAGAATTTAAATTCTTTACCTTACTTAAAACGATTTATTGCTCTCTTGTTCGGTCACTTTTAGAGTACCTATGCATCTGTTCTATGTGATCCATATAAAACAAAATACTCTTCTCATTTGGAGCGAGTACAAACTACTGCAAAGACTTTTTTTTATCTTCTGACTTCTGTAGCATACATACGATTATATATTGAAAATCCAAAATCTTCAACATGATTACCTTCCTGTTATACGTGAACTTTGCCTTGACATTCTGGCAGACAGGACATTTCTGCAAAAGTTGGTTGATGGTTGTGCGGATGTCCCTACTCTTGTTTCCCAGTTAAAATTCAAAGTCCCTTCATACTCTACATGGCTTCAAATTTCTTTTATTGTTCCTTTCCATTCAACTATAATTAAAATACGTTTGCCAAACGAGAATGCTATCGTTTTTTAATTATTAGTATTAGTTATATGTTTTTGCAAACATATATCTAGTCATAATGGTATTCTATTGTATTTAATTTGTATTATAAAATGAATTTATTGCTGTTTTTAAATGATATCGTTTATTATATATTGTAATATATGCGACATCCACATCCTTGCCATACGTTTATAAGTCAATAATAAGTATATACGTTAGGTAGTCGCATAATAAAATTAACGTGTTCATATTGTTTATAACTAATTTCACATACGATCATATTCATATTGTATTGTATATACAAGTACATATATTTTTAATTGATAGTGCAATTTTTATAATCTATATATAAATAGATAAATTATAATTTTTTTTTTTTAAACGTGTACCTACGTATTTATACTACCTAGGTATTTGGGTATCTATTTACTATTAATATAATATTATAATATACTTATAAGTTATATGTTATATATCTACTACATAATAATGAAAAACATTCACATACTAAATCTATATTAATACACATACGTAATATAACGATGATCGTGGATCCTGCAGGTGTATGCACCTATATATGTTTTTTACTATACTTTCGTCAAGGTCTAAATTAATAATCATGCATTTATATATTTCTCGGAACTATATAGGTATAGGGAAATTATTCAAAAACAACAAATCCTCCAGATCCGGATTGAGCAATATAAATACGTATACATGATATTATTATATACAATATATCCTATACAAACACACAATATATAATATAGTATTGTACTCGATATACCTAACCTCCTATATACATAAATTCCGCCTTCGTGTTTGACATTGGAAACCCGAAGACATATCACACAATCTTAAGCCCTTTTCACACGGTGCCCGTGCGATGGTCCTCTTTCTATTCCATTAGGTGTAGTAACTATATATATTATACTATAGTCTATATGATATATATATATATTCAGTGGCTATTTTTTCTGATTTTTCGTAGTGCACATTTTTAAATTTGAATTTAATTCCTAATGATTGTGGGGGAAATGGTGTATTTACAATTTGTTTTCTTATAATATATGCTTATTTACCTCATGCTAAATGTGACCTACCTCAACGTCTAAAAAATATTAAATATAAAAAAAATATAAAATAATTTTATATTAAATATAAAAATAAACATTTACCATATTTATAAACTTTATTATCTTATATTATCGACATATGAAAAATTAAAACTGTATTTTTGATGGGAGTTTTACTATATGATCATCACCTTCATCTTTTTCAGCATCAGGAAATACCACTTGAAACCATATTTGTTTAGTGGTTTCTAAGTGTATTTTATTATAGCGACTTTTTTATTAAGCCATAATTTAATTGTTGGAAATGGATCAAATTTGTTTAAAATTGTTATACTAATTTTTATAAAATGTTTATATTTTCATATATTTTTTTATCTATTTTCTCTAAAATACTTACCTCAATTTTAATTCGTTACTTTAAAACGTAAGAAAAAAGGTTTCGCAAATTTGTTAGAGAAATCACACTTTTTGAACGAAATCGCAACGTAAAATATGTCGATTTTGATAGTACAAATACTATTTA
>JAIPRL010001057.1:0-22640 GCA_025469235.1 Pemphigus obesinymphae
GAAAATATTCAAAAAATTTGGTTTTATGATCTACCAACTCTCCATATAAAGTAGAAAATTCGCCTTCAATTATCCTTTTTTTCCATAAGTAAATAATATTCATAATATTCATCATAATATATATATATAAAATAAATATTCAAAAATTACTATTACTAACACGCGAAAAAACGGTCAAACACGGTAGGTAACAAAAAACGAGCGTGTACTCAGTAGTACTAACGGTACTAACGGCACTGAACAAACACGGACGATACGGAACGGACACGGAACGGATATATGTAAATCCAAAGCACTGAAACTGAACGGACGACACGGACACGGAACGGACATGTGTGAATAGACCTTTAAGGTCATTATTTGCTAACTAGTATCAAATATTTTCTCATATAGGTACCTATAGTATAGACAAATATAATAATTTAATATTTATTAATAAAAATACCTAGTTAAATGAATATGAGTGAATCAAACAATCAAACTATGTATTTCTTTTCGATATTAATCGAAAAATGTTACATTGTTGATTATATATAGGTACATCGTTACAATATACATTATATTATAATATTAATAATATATGTAATGTTATATATATATATTATATAGTATATATAGTAGGTATATTTAATATTACCAGTGGTTCTCAACCCTTTTGTATGACGACACCCTAATTTTGATCCATACAAATGGTGACACACTTAATAGAAGCAATGGATTTTTGAAAAAAAAAGTAAAAATTACAAACCTTTGTAAATTATTACATTTATAGGTTAGCATTTTATTAAAAAAAAAAAACAAACATTTTAAATTTACTTAATTAAAATTTAAACGGTTCAAAGAAAGTATTAGGTATAAAAAATAGTATTAGTTTATAAAGGAAATTAGTGCGATACTTATGATTGGCGAATTGAACATAGGTCTTTGATTCGTGGGCGAATGGTTGACAAACTTATACATAATTCACTTTCAATATCTTTAAGAGTAGACCTTATTTTGGTTTTTGTTATTTCTAATGTCGAAAATGCTGATTTACACATGTATGATGTTAAAAAAGGAAGCAAAATTTGCAATGCTTTTTTTCCTCACTCCGGCGTATTCATTTTGCAAAGAAATCCAAAATGAATTATTTTCAGACATAAAATTTAGATTTTAAAGTTGTGTTTTATGATATTTCTACTAAATGTTATTTTTCCATAGAAATTAAGTTTGTATTTTTAATATTTTCTTCTTCACGTGGACCATATAATGAAATTACCCACTATATTTCAGTAGTTGAAAGTGATAAAAAATAACTTTAAATTTCGAGAAAGTGTCAACAAATGTTCGCATATTATATTTTTCAATTCCATTTTTTGATGATCCATTCTTAAATGCATTATTGGTTCTTCGACTGAAGAAAAGCATGAAAAATCATCTTTTTTATAGATAACCATAAATTAATTTTTTTTAAAAACATTCCATCTTATCACTTGTAGAAATTATAGTCTCTTTACGTCCTTGCATACTCGAATTTAAAATATTCAGTTTTTTGAAAAATGTTAGCAAGGTAAGCTAATTTAGCACAACACATTTCGTCATCAGTTTTATTTGCATAATTATTTATGTTTTCAAATTCAAAAAAAATTTGTAATTGATCTTGAAATTTTAATAGGTACACGATTTAATATTTTACCTGTTGAAAGCCAACGTTATCGGTATGAAACAAAAATTAGTGTGTTCCGTACAGATATTTTTAGATAATTCTTCAAATATTCTACATTTTACTGGTCGTTTTTTAATGTAGTTTATCATTTCAATCACATTTTTGAGAACATCACTTAATTCTCTCCCATTCGAACTTTTTATTTTTTTATTTGAAAGCGTGCAGTTCTTCATAATTGGTTTTCTTATCTGTGGTTTTACTATTTGATCATAATGATGAAATAATATCATTATTATATCAATATAGTAATGATGATATAAAATAATCGATATTTACATTTAAACTAATAATATTTTGGCGACATACATCATACGGTAATACACGGACACACCGGTTGAGAACCACGGTACCTATTATACTACTATAAAATATATTATTTATTTATTATCGTATATATATCATTAATGTATTACACTATTACCTAGATACATATATATATATATATATATATATATATATATATATATATATACACATATCATAATGATAATAATATTTTAAAGACATACATATATATCCGTGTGTACAATATTGTGTATAAATTATGAATAATAAATTAATATATATTATAAAAATATAATATAATATACTAATTTTATATTAATATAATATAATATAATATTTTATAATAATATCATTATTTTTCATAATATATATTTATTTATTTTTATAAGGGTATGAAAACTTTTTTTTAAATTAATTATTTTATAAATTATAAATATGTATGAGTACATAATGTATTTCACATAATATATAAATATATACATTGGTAATATATATTTTTATTAAATAAAATATTATTTTATTTACGTAACGTACTATTTCCCGTTTCCGTTACCGTTACCGCTACAGTGTGTGGGGACCTTATAATTTAGTATAATACACAACAAAATAGAATCTATTTTGTTATGGTATAATATATAATCTGTGGTACCAGCTAAAGCAGCTGCTACTTTATAATATCATGCCAGTGGCCATTATCAATGGAAAGTATTTGATGTTTTTTTACAAGAGTGATAAGAAAATTTGATTGATAACAGAGATGATATCAATGAAAAATTCAAAACATTAAAAAAAAGTAAACAAATAAAGGTAATGAATTTAAAAAATGTGTGTTAAATAATTGAAAAGACATGATTATTAACAACTAATATGGATTATAAGAAAGATGCGATATACACGTATTGGATACAATACACAACAAAGGTATTTGTCTACTTTATATTCATGCAACACAATTAGAATAATTGTATAGTTCAATTATTTGGTTTTAATATTATTAATTGGCCTAATAGATACAATTTAGATCCATTTTTAGTTTCCTGTTTATCGCTGTGTCGGCACATTGATAGATCATGAGACACACTTTACAAAAGAAAATTAAATATTAAAATACATTTTATACTATAATGGCATCTAACAGCTGTTCATATTAAATTCTTAAAAATAGGTAATTTATACCTACATACCTACTAATATATTTATGATATATGTTTCTATTTAAGTACCTGTTTTTTAAGTATATATATTTTTATAAGAATAATATTTTTATATACAATTATGAAAATTATAGTTCATGAAATAGGTAATATTGTTAGTAGGTGTATTAATTAAATGTTAAAATAAAAGTTAAACATTAGAGAAACAAAAGTTATCTTATTAATTTTGAATCTGATACCTTATGTAAATTATTAATTTTTATTAATTTTCGAATTAAATTATTTATTATTTAATGTAGGTACTTAGTCTTGTAATTTAATTGAAAAGTATATAAGTTCATTATGAAACTACATATATCATAATGCCATTAATTGACTGTCATAAATTGAGTTTTTTAATTTGTATAATGTGTAATTAAATTATTAAATTAAGTGGATACACACATATTATATGTTCAGGTTTTTCTATACCATTATAATTTCTCAATGGCCAATTGTCTAGGTATGGAATTATATATAACATGTATTTTTGTATTTTGAAGAATGAAGAAGCATCTTTTAGACAGTTCATATATGGGTTTGTTGCAATATGGGAACCAAAATTAAATTTAAAATGGGTTAACACGGATATTTGTTTACCATCTACTATTGATCCTGAAGCAGGTCCTTCATTATCAAGATTACCAGATGAACTATTACCAGCAATCGCAAAGTTTTTATACATTGCTAAGGATAACACAGAAAAAGTAATTAAAAACTATGATTTTTGATTTTACATGTGTATAATAACTTTTTTTCTCTTTTAGAATGAATTGTCAAACCAAAACATTGTTGAAGCTGAATATTTAATACGCTGTTTAATTGTGATTAGTAGAAATTTTTATAACATTCCATTGCTAACATCCTGTGATTATATCAGAGAAAGCACATTTGTGGCAATACACTTTATACATAAAGTAAATAAATCATGCTATTATACTATAATATAATGTATTATGTACCTACGATAATCAAATATAATAGTAACTATACTAATTGTATTTATTTAATATTTAAAGCTTACATCTACGGACCAAAAATATGATGAATCTACGGAGTCTTCATTATTATCATTTTGTCATTCACTGTGTCATTTTCTGGAATGTTTATACGATCCATACCAAATATGGCGTTGTTTTGATTCCTCTCAAATGAAAGATTTAGACATGTCAAAACTTGAGTATTCTCCTTCTTTGTTACATGTAGAAGTTGTGCCTTTTATTTTTGGTATGTCTTATTAATATAACATCTAGATACACACATTTATGTTCATGTATGCATTGATGTTTTATTTTTAGATTGTTTTGAAACAAATTTACCAGTAAAATATCCTTTATTAGCTGCAGAACTTTTAAATGTATTTGGAGCAATTGTATGTGGGTCTCAGGTAAATATTTAGATTTATAAAAGTTTCAGAGTATTATTTATACTGAGCTTGGGAATTTAAAATCTAATTTATGTGAATGTTTATTTGTACTTTGTAGAATCAATCTGTTATATATTATTTTTTACTATTTATTTGTATTAGTTACTTCTTCTGCAGAACATGGGAAATGGGACAATTTTATGTTGTAGTAATGCATTGGTGAGTGTGGCTTTGGTGATTACAATACATTGAGAAAATTGTGGCAATAATAATGTATTTATTAACACTGCTTTTATGTGTGTATTTATTATCATACATTTTAAGTTTGGTTAGGTTTATTTTTAATTTGTTGAAAATGTCAATATAAATTAATTTTTTTAATAGACAACTAACCAACTTTAGAGGTGTTTTGTAAGAACACAAATAGTAAAATCAGGGCCCTGGAGAGAAAATTTGGGCCCCGAGGTAGGCCATAACAAGGCTCTCAATTTTTGTGAAACATTTATCTTACGGCCATGCTAATTTTAATATTATATTAGATCAGGGGCGTCATATTTGGGGAGGGACAGTGTGTGCAACGGTACCACTAGGTACTAAATTAAAAAGTTACCTACCAATGCTCCAATACACCGCCATATTTATAATTAAAAAGATGATAGGTTTTTTTTTTTTTGTTTATTTACGTTTTTAAAGTATAAAAGTATTTTTTGCTTATTTGCATTTTTTTTTTTTTTTTGTAGTATTTAGTCAAGAAAAACCTATGATATATTTTTTTTAATGAAAAATAACTGGCATTTTTTAAAACAGGCCGTTAAAATGTTAAAACTGGCCAGCCTAAAAACTCGCAAACCCAGAAAAAAAACTAAAATGGCGCTACTGTATTATATCACGTTCTAAACCAAGAAATAAGAAAAAAGAGGTCATTCATAAAAATGCAAATATTTTCAAAAAATCTGGGTTCAGGGGGAATTACCACCCCTTTTGCCATTGAGTAAAATTCAAAGTTCAAATTTTTTTAAGAATATTGAATTTAAAAAATATATAAAAAAATTCAAGTTGATTATAGTAATTTAAGGAACTTGCAGAGTATGGTAGGTCATATATACATAAGTTAAATCCGGTTAAATTATGTTTTATTATATTATATTCAAATTAATTAATAACATACATATTTCCTAAGTTTTATTAGCAAAATAAATAAAATGGAGAATAGAGTCTTATTTTTAATGTCTATAGTTAGTTTCTTCAGATAATTTTTCTGGACATGTGCCTGTACTAACATATTGTAAAAATAATGCAATTTTGCATGAATATTTTTTTTAATTAATTATATAATATATATGTGTGTGTGTGTGTGTGTGTGTGTGTGTATATGTTATAGGCAATGTAGAAAATGTATATCGAGCAATATAAATAGTGAAGTATATACCATAATATTATTATAATATTTAAAAATTTTAATTTAATTAAAACAATTAAAGTTTATAAACTATAACCTTTTATATGAGTAAGTAATACACATTCAATTGTTCTTATACAAAAAATTAATAAAAAATACAAAAATGTAACTAGAGATATAATAATGATATACTTAAATAATTGCGAATCACATTAAAAAAAAAGGAGTACAGCCAAAAAAAGGGGTAGTTGTAAAACCAATCATATCTTCCGAAATGAATTCTCACTATCAAATCGACATACAAGTTGAAATAAGTTGAAATATAAGTTTATACTAGTTTATCAGGATCATTTTTCAAAATATGTATTATTCCATCCGCTAAAACAAATGTGCTGAAGAAGTGGCTTACATATTAATGAATATTTTTACAATTTTCTTGCCTGCAATTTTACAGAGTGATAACAGTAGGAAATTTGTAAAATGTGGCCAGAACTCAAAATAGTCCATGGTAAACCTTGTTACTCACAGAGGCAAGGTTCAGTCAAACAAGCTAATCAGGACATTGAAAATATCCTTGCTACTTGGTGTGCAGGATAACAGTACCAAAATATGAAGTGAGGGTATAAAATTTGTTCAATTTATGAAAAATCAGTTTATTCATATTTATCATTATAAATATTCATTATTCAATTTATGAATAAAATACTTACCATATGAAGCAATGTTTAATATATAAGCTAAAATTGGACTAAAAAGTATGTTACTGTATAGTATAATATATAAATTTAACACTGACGAAGATCTCGAGACAACTCTTAATTTTATTTCCACTACCATGAAAAATTACGAAATTGAAAATGTTGACAGTATAGTATAATAATTAAATTCATTTTAATAACCTTATTTAACTTTAATTTTTAACATAAACATAACTTTAACTTGTGATAATAAATAATAACAATAATAATAAGTACTTATAATACAATTTTAATTGTTATATTATATTAATAAAATATTTTCAATTTATAATAATAATAATTTGTAATAGCAATATAATTTAAGGTAATTTAATAACAGTTTATGTATTTTTAATATTATGACGAATATTACAGTATAATACTTTACAATTTACATTGCCCGATATGCCTTGGGTATTGTATAGAATGCCTAGTCATTGTTTAGAATGCCCGTGCTTGTATACAATGTCTGAATTTTCTACATTGCCCATAACATATATATGTAAGTTTTTAATTGATATGAATACATTTGCTCATTGTATTCAGATATTTGACTAGAAAAATAAATCACGTTTGATAAGTAAAGTTGTATTTAAACTATTATTTTCTGTTTTTACAATTGTGATCATATTTATACTTTTTACTTGAATTATTGTAATAAAGTATTAATTTTGAATTAAATTTCAGCAAATATTTGTATACATTTGTTTGGGAGTCGACTGTGGTTGAGTGTTTGAAACACGAGGTCCTCGGTTTGACTCCCAGGTAGCAAATGAGGTAGCTAGCCAACGAGATTTTTCTCGCTGGTGACATCTGGTCTCTGGTGCAAGCTGGCCTTAATTACCAAACCCGTCCAATAATTTGGTAGCTATGCTTGTCGTAGCTATCAAGAACAATCTTCGACTTCCTTAATATGTGAAGGTGCAAACCTGAGCATGTTAGTTTGGGAAATAAGAAGATGTATACTTGCTAAGTGTTAAGAGTGAAACTCGTTTTCGAATGAAAAATTGTATGTCATGTACAGGTTTGAATTATCCAGCGTTACCCAAAATAGCGCAGTATATTGTGTACGTGTATGATAATAGCTAATAAATATTGAGGTTCTGTATGCCAATGTAGCGCTCTTCGATTATGGTTAGATTTTGGGGTGGAAACTGTTTGCCGCCGATTCGACAGGTTTCACTCTTAATGCTCGGCGAGTATAAAACTGTTGATTTTTGATTTGTATACATTTGTTTGTGTTATATTTTAGCATAATGCACTTCGTGGAGTAAGCCCACCAACTTGTACTTTAATTATGAAAGTCATATCTGATAAAAATATTCCTTTAGTGGTTAAAACAACTGCTTTACGGTGTTTTGTAACAGTCACTCAAGTCATGATTCAATTTCCTCCACATCAAGTAAGATTTATCTGAAAAATAATCAAATTCGTATCTAATATATTATATGTATTTATAAATTGTATAATGTACATCATATTAATTTCTTTATAAATTAGTGTCAATTGGATGTGTGCACTCAAATAGAATGTTTAAGAGATACTTTGAAAGAATGTATAGCATTTGAAATAAATGTGCCATTAGTTTTAAATGTGATTAAAGCTATTGGTCAATCAATAGAGTTATCAGGATCGAATGCCGAAAAAATAAGAGGATATGTTGTTGAATGTAAATTATTGGAAATAATTTTAAACATACTTAATCAATTGGAGGTAATTGATTTTATAATTATTTGTATTTATTTTTAATTAATTCATTTTAATTATTAATTTTAAAGGTTGAAATAGAAATAGATGATGTAGTAAAATGTGTCGAAACAGTATCTTTGATTCTTCGCATGTCAAATGATGCAAAAATTCAGATGTTAAGTATAAATGGATATGAAAAAATTTTTGAATTTGTGGGAAAACAAGCAAATAAAAGTCAACCGTTATTAAAAGCTATAATTTCTATTGCTACAGAAAATACAGATAAAACACTAGATCAAAATTTAGAAGTAAAATTTGATAATAAAATTATTAATATATGTTATTAATTTATTTTATTTTATTTGTAATAGAATTCACAAATGATTGTACCATTGATTGAATGGTTACCTAGTCTTGATGAAATAGATCAAGTTTGGTTAGCAAGTGTTATATTTAATTTGTGTACAACAAATTTACAAAGGTAAAATAAAAAATATTATATTTTACAAAGATTGATTTTAAATAAATATGTTTATAATGTGAAAAAAATGTGTATCTACTTTAAGTTATTTAAATTTGATATCAATATTTTTTTTTTCTTAGTAAATGCCAATCTTCAGCTTGTAAGGTTATAGATTCTGTTTGTAAATGTTTGGAAAACAGTAGTCAATTAGTCCAAAAGACTGTCCATCAACTTTTGAAACTTATTGAAAATTTGGCTTCCCATTCTATTTCAACATCTGAACTTAAAAATATATTTTTATTAATAAGAAACAAAGATGAACCTGTAAGTATTTTTTAAATTGTTTATTTTTTCTAAAGATTACAGATACATTTATTTTATTTTTAGTTTCCATACATCACTCAAATACTTGGAACATTATCAGAAGTTGCTTATAGTACATATGATTATAGTTGCAAAGTGTTTTTTGATATTCAAAAAGATCAAGGTATATTATTATTATTTTATTTTTAAGTTAAAATATTTAATTGGTATGTTGGATTGTTACGTTCAACATTATAAGCACTAAAAAAAAAATGAACTTTTTTAAAATAATAATAATTTTTTGGTTAAAAAAATAAACTTACACATTTATTTGATATTGAGATATTATTATTTAATGCCATAGAATTTCCTAGGACTTATTATTTATATATTTATGCAAGGATTATTATTAAGTTTATGATTAAATATGTAGGATTTTACCTCAGTTTTTACATAGGTACTTAATAGGAATTAATAGAAACTTAGTGTTTATACCTATTTTATATGGACCACCTACTATGACACTCCAGAGCACAACAATTATAAATAAATTCTTATTATTTTTAACTTCATTAATAACATTTTTTTTTTAAATAATTTGATTGGGCGATCATATAAAAATAGATTTTTGATATTGACAGATATCTTTTAGAATGAATTAGTATTCTGGATTTTTCATAATATGTTTACTATTTATAGCAAAAAAGAAAGGATAAATAATACTTGAATGATTATGATGTAATTTGTTGATCATCATTAAAATATATTAATTTATGTCATCAAAAATATTTCTAAAACTGAGAAATCTTATCTTCATTATTTATTTTTAAAATGTACATTCTTCCTAAATTTAATATATAAATTTTCCAAATACCCTTCCACTTTGAATCGATTTATTTCAAAACTATGTATTATTTTGTTTTAGTATAAATTACAGTTTTTAGACAGCTATGGTATAAACTGAAAATATTTTGAAGTATTGAACATAATATGGGTTAATCTAAACTCTGTGTAATTGTACATTTAGTATTTTACTTCTCACAATTATAGACATAATATGATTTTATTATTTTACTTAATCTGTCTGTGTGGAATTTCCAAGAGAGATAGTTGATAAAATTGAATGGAATTTGGGTATGGTAGATTTAATAAAAGAAGAAAAAGTGTGGAGTGCAGTTTGAAAAATTAAAATTAAGAAAACAGTGGGACTGAATAGTATACCAGTAGAAGTATGAAAAATAGTAGGAGTTTAGGTATAGTGTGGCTGACAAAGATATTTAATGAAATACTAGTTAAAGGGATAATTCTTGAGGCATGGAGAAAGAGTTGTGCGGTATTAATATTTAAGGGTAAAGGAGATTCATATGAATGTGGAAATTATAGAGAGATAAAACTTATGAGTCACAATATAAAGATTTGGGAAAAAGTAATAGAAATCAGTTTGGGTTAATGCCTGGGAGGTCAACAGTGGAGCTAATATTTTGTATTAAATAGTTAGTAGAAAAGTACAGAGAAAAGAAGAAAAAGTTGTGTATAATATTTATTGATTTAGAGAAGACGTATCACAAGATAACTAGTCGGCATTAATGAAGAAAAGATTACTAAGGTGTATGTGATTGTAATTGTGGACATGTTTGAAGGGGACGAGTACAAGAGCAAGGAGTCTGTATGGAGAAACTGATTTTAGTGTTAAAGTAGGAATGCATCACAGTTCGATTTTAAGTCCCTACTTATTACTTTCTCTTATTTTTTCAAAACAATTGAGATAGTATTGTATTTGTTCTGTTAATAGATAAAATAATAAAGGAAATATAGAATGAGTGAGGTATCATTGCGCATGCTATTTTCAGATGATATAATAGTATTGATTAGTGACAGGGTTGGACAGTATCATAGATACATGGTTCTTTGATACATATTAAAAATATAATTGTATCTTATATTTAGATACATTTTTTTCCAGTATCATGTATCTTTTTATGCGAAAAGACACCAGATACATCAAATGATCAAAAATCAAATTACCTAGATACAATACCTATATATTTTATGGTAATTACATTTTTTAAATTCTTTCTTAACTCATATTATAAATTATAAAAATAAAATGATAATTTTGATATTTATTGATGTTTGTTAATATTGATGCCCTAATTATTTGAGAATAAATTGAGATGGCTAGAGTGTGTTTTATGGAGGAAAGAGACAGAGACAATAAGATTAGTAAAGGGAATTTATGTTAAAGGAATGAGGGTAGGAGGAAGATCAAAAAATAAGTGGGGGAATAATAGAGAGTGATATGTGGCGGGGAGGGTGAGGAAGATCAAGTTTTGTGGAAGTTGAAGACTAGGTTGGCTAATTCCAAATAGTTTTGAGAAGTTAAAATTCCTGAGATATAGCCTGGCTCATGATTAAAAATTATCCTGTATATAAATATATTAATTTTTATTTAAATAGATGGTCTTATAATTGATGAACTAAAAAAATGGCCTGGACCTATGAGTGGATTAACCTTTCACTGTTGGTTACGTTTGGATAATGTCAGTTTTCATCATTGTACTAGTTCATTCGGTACAGCTTCTTACAGACGGCAACTGCTACAGTATGATGTTTAAGTTTTGTTTTATGAAAATTTTAGTTTTTAAAATATGTTTTATATTTATATTGTTTTAGCTTATTAACAAATTCAAATTCAGGATTAGAAATTTTTATTGGATCAGATTGGACTCTAGTTGTTGGAATAAATACAAAAAAAGAATTTTTTACTATTACTGCTCGAGATTTTAGATTTGTAGAAAATCGATGGTATTGCATAGATATTTGCTACAGTCCACCAAAGTAAGGTTATAATATTTTGTCTTATTAACTGTATTCACGTATATATACTTATATTTTTTTTTTTTTTTATTAAAGGAGGCCTTTTGGACATAATCAAGTATCAATTTATATTGATGGTGTGCAAAACATTAGTGCGCCAGCCAAATTCACTCCATTAACTGATGTAATATATTTTACTCAATATTTTATAATTTAATATAATTATTAATAATATTATATTTTTAATTAGTTTGTTTTTAATTTTTCATGTATTTATATATAGCAATTTCAAAAGTGTTCTATTGGGACATTTCTTGCTCATGTACCAAAATTGTTTGACACTCAACCTCAAGTGGATCGAGGGATATTACCATCATTTATTACTCAGGTAAAATGTTGTGTAACATATAGTGTCTAAATTAATTTGCATTTTTTTTTTTTTAAATTGTGGTAATTATATATTACATTAAAACAATATAAATATTATTCACACTATATCATGAATTAGGGTTATTGACCAATTAATTTACACTGTATATTTAATAGTTTTTTTTTTTATTATACATAATTAATTTAATAATTTAAACCATGTTTTTATTATAAAATAAATACTGTTGTATAGGTCCCGAATTACTTACTTATGAGAGGATCAAGTGCTATGGATCCATATGTCAAAGATTTTCCTCCGGGTATGCAAGATTCTTTGTATGGTCGTTCCATGTGTCTTAAAGGACAACTTGGTCCAATTTGTTTGTTTCCTGAATATTTTTCAACACAACAGATAAAATCTATTTATGATTTAGGTAAGACAATTTATAACAAAAATTTTTTTTTATAAATTTAATGACAATCGTTTTAGGTCCAAATTATTCTTCACTTAGTACAATGGATGATTCAGCATGTGATATATTAGGATTGTTTAATAGATCAGTATTTTATTTTAGTCCTACAGCAGCTTCTGGTCGTGATACTGCTTTAGATTTAAGTCAAAAAAATAAAATCAATGCTCGTCTTACAGCAGCAGTGTACAAATGTTCACCTATACAAGTACTTTTTTTTAAAAAATAATAATGGAAATTACTAGTAATATTAATCATATTATGTATTCTAGGACGTAATTAATATGATTGGTGGTCTATTTGTTTTGTTTCCAATCTTAGAAAGTCATATTTTGAATGAAAATGAACATTTAGGTTTATTATCGTTAGATCATACAAACACTGATTTGTCTATAGATTTAGAAGATGTTTCATCTCTTCGGTCATATTCACTGGGTATTTGTTAATTTAATTAAATACTTTTGAATACAATTATATTTATATCTTACATATTATATAAAATTTTAGACGAAAGACTTGAACTACATCCAATAGGGCTACTACTGATTTTAATAAAAAATCTTATGAAAGGAAATGTTGTTGGTCAAGAACAACTTTTAAGAAAAAATGGCATACCAATTTTAGGAGAATTGCTTACAAGAGTAAATATTAAATAACATTCATTTTAAATATTAAAATGTATTTAAAATGTAGGTAAATACATTTTGTTTTATGTAGATTCCACCAGATAAGATTGATTTACAAATGTTAGAAGCAATGCAGTTGTTTATGGAATGTCTACAAGAAATAGCCAATATTCAGCTATTGAGGGCGTTTTATCAGCACATTCTCTTTAATTTTTATATTTGGTCGAGATGTTCATTTAATGTACAGATTGGTAATATTGTTTTACACAATGCTAATAATTGTGTAAAAAAGGTTTATAATTTTGAAAATATATAATTTTAGGTGTAGTTAAGATAATATACGTATTGATAAAAAGTGATCGTAAATCATTCCGAAAACGATTTGGTATACAATACTTTTTAGACACAATAAGAACTCATTATACCACATGTGATGTATTATCAGTAAACCACATAACACTACTTAGAGCATCTTTGTTGGATATTATTCGATTTTATATTTTGAAGGAAGTTAATATATCTGATGTAGATATAATTATACGATATATTATAACATGTAGATCTGAAACAATGGTAATTATTATTATTTTTTTTTTATTAAGAAAACAATGAATTTTAACTAATATATACAATCTCTATTTACTTTTAATAAAAAATAACTTACATTTAAAAATATAAATAAATTACATAACTAATTTATTCAATTTGTTTTAGATAATAGAACTATTAGACTTATTGATAAAACATTTGGAAACGGAATCTTGTAAAGATCAATTATTTTTATTAATGTATGAGCCTCAAACTGCCGATATCTTATACTGTGTTTTGGTTGAAAAATCCATTAGTATGTTGGCGAAACAAAAAGTTTTAAGGGTATTGTTATTGTTTTGATTTGATTATAGTTATTTATAGTGGATAATTATGATTTTAATATTTAATCAAAAAATTTAATTTTATATACATAATCAAATTACAACATTTTATTTTTACTTTTAGTTGTTATCAGTATTACTTAGAACAAAATTTGTATATGAACGTCAGAAGTTAAATTTACGCCTACAAAACTCTGGCTATGGATTGTACCCAGGTCTTATATCATTGTTACCAGACTTTCAAAATTTATCAATGGAAGTAACTTTGATGATGTTTGACCAGGTTTTACTAACAGGTATTTTATAAGATTTAAAATAATTTTTATTTTAACATGATATTATAATTATTTTCAAATTTTCTTAATTTTTAGATTCCATGTGTTCGTACACAGCAATTCTATCTATTCTTCATCGTCTGGCTTATGAAAATATTGACATAAAACTAGAAGTGGCTCGAAAGTTATTAGCAATGGTTTACATGAATCCTAATGCACCTAAAGCATTTGCTAAACAGTCTGGTTGGCAAGATTGTGTAACACGACTTTTAGTACATCGATTAGCAGAAGGGAAAACATCACATAATAAAGATCTAATGAGCTTTGAAGACCACGACATTCAAAAGATTCATAAGAAAATATTGAAAAGCAGAACATATCCTAATATATTAAAAGCTAAACATTCATCTTTAAAAAAATGGAATTCCATGTTTGAGTTTGAAAAAGAATTTTCTGACAATGTTACTGATAAGAGTTCAGTATTGACAGTAAAGCATTTCACAGACGCTGCTAATTTTATAGAAAATGAAATAAAAGGTAAACAAAATTATTTTATCTCTAAATATGGCTGAGCCAAACACAATTAGATATTTTATTTACAATAAATAATATGGTTGAAAAAAGTAAAATCTATTTTGATACAGAAATAATGGAATAACCTGAATAGATTAAATGAAGAAAAATGAGTCCTTAAATCTCATTAATTAGGAGAAAGAAGAATTTAATAGAGTTAGTTTAATAAAATTAGTCCAAAAGGGATATTTAATCTGGTCAGTTGATTAGATACAATTTGGAATAATAGCAAAAGATTTTTAATGTACTTTTATTCATAAATTATTAAATGCATTTATTATAATTTATACTATTATTATTTTGTTGTAAAATAAATTCCTATAATATAATTATAATGTATAAATAATAATATATTTTTTAGGTGTGGCCGGATCTGTATCGGCAGTTGTTGTAGACAATCTTCAGTTTGCTACAGATAATCTTAGTTCTGCAGTAAATACAGTTGGCTTAGTTGTTAGTGACAATATTCAAATGGCATCTGACAATTTGGCAATTGCAATGAACACTGTTAGTGGTAATATTCACTCAGCTACTAATAATTTATCAATGGCTGTTACATCTGCATATTCAATATTTAAGCAAAAAACTACGGAAATACAAGTATGATTATTGAATAATTTGATGGATACATTATATATTATTGGAATATCCATGTGTTAAATACTTAGGAAATTGGAGAAAGTGCAAAAGAAAGAATAAAAAAATATGCAATGTATCCACCTCAGCCTGATAAAAATACTATTGATGAAGACAAAGCACAATTAATGACAAGGCAATTATTGGTAGAGTTGGGCCTTGATTTAGATACCTACAGTATTAGTAATAGGTATGTTTGAAAAACTGTTTTATATTAATCAGATATTTATTTAAATAATATCAAGAAAGAAATTAAAGACAAACATTTTGTATAATATATTAGATATACCATGTGTTTAGATTTATTTATTTTTTAAATTCATTTATTGCATGTAATAACAGTGTAGCCATTTTATCAGTTATATGTGCGAGTCTACCCAACGGGCTATGCTATTGTTGGTGTAGGAAAAGCTCTAAAGTGTTTTGGGTTAGATTTGCGCGTGAGTACGCAGAATAGGTTCAAAGTGAGAGTAGATACATGGAATGTAGGAACATTAACAAGTAGGTGCAGGGAGTTCACAGAAGTTTTGAAGAAGAGGAATTTACATATTTGTTGTGCGCAAGAATCAGAGTGGAAAGGAGAGAAAGCAAAGAAAATTGGTGAGGGATATAAAATCATATTCCTTCTTAGTTAGGAAGGACTAGTACAATGGTATATTAGATGAAGAAATGCAAGGAAAAGTGGTAGAGATGATTAGGAAAAATGATAGGATAATTTTGATGAGAGAAATATTAAAGGATAAGGTATTGAATATAGTAAGTGCATATGCTCCATAAGTGGGATGTGAAGAAAGTCATAACTAAGAGTTTTGGCAAGAGATGGAAAAAGTAATGCAAGGAGTACAAGGGATTGAGTATATTGTAATTGGTGGGGATATGAATGAAAATGTAGGCTGTGATAGAATAGATTATGATAGAGTTCATAGAGAGTATGGGTTTGGAGAAAGGAATGAGCCTGGAGAAAGAATACTTGACTTTGCATCAGCGTATGAATTAGGAATTGAAGGCTTGAAGTAAATAGGGACTTAAGTGCCATTTTCAAAGTTTTTCGGAAATTGGGTTTATTATTTAGTGGGTACTTACTATAATTTTTTTAATATAAAATAGGTTTATTTATTTTGTTAATGACATACTAGACTATGCTCAACCATTAAAAATAGATAAATTTCGCAACAATTTGTAAAAAAATAAAGTTAAAATCATAAATTGATTATTTTATGTGGAAGAGAGGGGGTTTGAAACAGTGCAAGGATTGTTTTAAAATATTTTATACATGCTGTAGAATTGTGAAGTACAGTATTTCATTTGTCACGATTCAATAAGATAAGGTGATTAAGTTATATCAGTAGTGAATTTAAGTAGGTATCCGTAAACGATTGGGTACTTATTGGGTACCTGTTCGACGTCCGCCTTTCATGAGTGAATTTAATTTTGTTTTTCAGTGCATATAAAATAAAATTAGGTGCATATTTTATTGAATTTTTGGCATTTTAAGGATTCGACTTTGAGTCTTTACTTATTTTCCCAGGTAATGGATAAGATAGCAAAGGATATACAGGGTGAGGTACCACAGTGCATGTTGTTTGTAGATGTTAGTACTGATAGGTGAGAATCCTGAGGAAGCAATTGGTAGACTTGATGAGTAGAGGAAAGCTCTGAAAAGTAAAGGACTAAGGATTAGTAGGAGTAAAACAAAATATATAGAGTATGATTTTGGTGAAAAGGAACAGAGAGAATAGGTTGAGAGGTTCAAGTATTTATGGTCTGTTGTACGGAAAGATTGGGGTTTTGAAGATGATATGAAAACAGGATTATGTGTGGATGAATGAAATGGAGAGAAGCGTCAGGTTTTTTTATGTAACAAAAGAATCCCTATTAGGTTAAAAGTTAAATTTTATAAGGCAGTGGTGAGACCCGCAATAATGTATAGAACAGAATGTTAGGCAGTAGATAGGAAGATAGAACAGAGAATGAGTGTAGCAGAGATGAGAATATTAAGGTGTATGAGTGGAGTTACTAGAAAGGATAAAATAAGGAATGAGTATATAAGAGGTAGTATAGGAGTAGCTCTTCGATAGTAGACAAAATGAGGGAGAATAGATAGAAAAGATGGCTCAGGCACTTATTAAGGAGAGACGAGACTGAGGCAGTAAGATTAGTAAAGGAAATGTATGTTGGTTGTAAGAGGAGGAGAGGAAGATTTTGATTTTTAAAATATCAAATTTATTTTAGATCTATATCTAGCAGTCTTGAAGATATATCATCAATGAAATCTTCAATTGCACCAGATAATCGTTCAATAAGTTCAGGCATTGCTATGTCTGATAATGCATCTACAGTTTGTGAAGATGTTGACAACAGTGATCAAAATGATTTTGATAATATCAAGTAATTAATATTTTTATCTATAAGTTTATAATATTATTATCTTCCCCATTCCTTTTTATATTCCTCATTCTTCTAATTTTCTTGAAAATTCTCCTTTAGTCCATCTTATGAAAATAGCAAATAGTGATCCTTTCCTTTTTTTTATAATAAGATGTTTTTATATTCTCTAAACATGTATATTAATTGCACGTTTTCTTTATTTTGTATATATTAACTTGTTTTTTGGCTTGCCCAGTTGTTATTAATAAATAAATAAATATTATTCCTATTCTTTTTAGTAAGATCTTTAATTTTAATGTTTTTATATTTATATAATATATGTACATTATTTTATTTTATATTTCTGTGATAGTATATAGGTTATAACCAAATAATATTAATAAAATGTACAAATTATCGTAATATTTATTATCATATTATTGTTTCTTATTATCTTACTCTTCTTACTTTGGATATTAATCCATTCATTTTTTGGAAAAATTTTGATATCTATAAAAATGCAAGTTTCCTGAAGAAGTGTTTAAAATTGTATTACTTCAAGTGAGCAGCTAGAATCATAATTGCATTTACATATTTAAAGAAAAATAAATTTAATTTACATTTATTAAAACAATAGATAATTCTAAATACTTTGGTACTATTTATATTTTCTATAATAATTTAACAAGTTAGTGTGTAGATATGTTTGAAATAATTTTACAGGTATATACACATAGGTAGGTAGGTATATATGTACATAATAAATATGTACCTAATAAATATAAATATATTTTTTTATTGTTATAAAATATAATAAAAACTATAAATATTTGTCAAATTTGACTAATTTATTAGTAGGTAATAAAAATAATGATTTTTGGTAATATTTTTTATATGAATAGGGCAGGTACTAAAAATACTTAAATTTTAATACAAGAAGATATCCCAAATTATTATTCCTAATTATATATTATGATTTATGATAAAATATTAAAATTTAAAATATATTGAAATCAAATAATCTACTAAAAATTTACATTTATTTTGATTCACTGTCAGTATTCATAAATTGTAATAGGGAATAATAATTTAAATTATAAATTTAATCAATTTTTAGTATCTATATAAGTACCCTTGAGGTGTTGATATTTAATAATATATAATAAGTTCAATATTTAATAATTTTAATTACAAATATGGTTTTTAAAATTCAATTGTGAATTTTGGTAGTAATTTTACAAATAACATCCCTAGTGTACTATCAATTAAAATTTATACTTACTACAGAAAATCAATATTTGTGTGTTATTTGTTATTATATATTAATATTGTCATAATAATATACAAATTTATTATTAGAAAAATTATTGGTATTTGCTATTTTTGGCATTCATTTATGCATTTATGAATTTACAATGTTCAAATGACAGGCAGTGATAAAATATGTATATAATACAATTAATATAAAAAAAATATTAATATAGTATAAGAAGTGGCAAAACATAATAAAATATTTGATATTATATTAATATTAATATTATATAATATTAATTATATTATTTTAATAGATATAATAATTGTAATATATAAATAATAAATAAAATATTATATATATAATAAGTGAAAAGATTCTATAATACCTATGTCAAATATTTACAAAAAAAAAAAAAAAAAAAAAAAAAAAAAAATTTATAATATAAAATTTTTTTTTTTAACAGTCAATGGCAGGAATACACTAATGGTAAAACTGAAAATAAAGAAAAGGATTTGTGTTCATTGGTAGAAAATATTCTTTTTGTTGTCATGTGGCGGGGAGTCAATATTCACAATAAAAACTGTTGGAAGGTAATATTACTATATATATATATATATATATATATTAAGTATGATTTATACTTGAATTTATATATATATATATATATATATATAAATATTCAAATATGTATGAAAAAGCGGTATTTCAAATATATGTTTAAATTATATAGTTTTGAAATAATGTCAATATTATATATGTCAATTTGTATATTATACAAATATTTGGTGTTTTTAATATTTTAATTTTAATTTTTTTCTATAATGTTATAAAACACATTTTATACTTGTATACAATATTCAATATAATCAACCAGAAATGTATATAATTACAAGCCCAATAGACAATAGTTGCAAGTTCAAGTCTTTGCATTCAAATCTTTTATTCGGGTTATGGGTTTTGGGTACAAAATGAAATAATACAGGTTGTGGTTTCAGTTATTTAAGTTCATAATAATACAGGTTTTGTTTAACTAATAAATTTATTTGGTTTATAGGACATGAAATAAAAATAAAAATAAAATGGTAGGTGGTAGAATGGACGCATTTTGTTCGTTGGGTAAGATACTGGTGGTGGATACACTAAATCCGATTACCAATATACCGATTGTCCTAGTGATGCGATAAGGATTATGAAAATTGATCTGAATTTGTGAAATGTAATTTAGAATGACTTTCCCACTTTTCACAAAAATTTAAAATATCCGAATATATGAACTTAATTTTAGACGGACTTGGAAGAAAAAATCAAAAATGTGGGAAAGTTGATATAAAGTAGACATTATGACAAATTCAGATCAATTTTTATAATTCTTATTACATCACTAGATCCATCGACATGTTGGAAATATAAGTGGTCTAAACTGCTATGTTATGTGTGTGTTACTTTAAGACAATCGTCACTTCCAATTCCCTTAAGTGTAAAAGAAACGTACTGAAAATTGTTATGAAATAAAAGTTATAAAGCCAGAAACTTGAAATTTACAATATTTGTATACTATAGCACTATGTACATGGTTGAAATATGAAAACTTCACTTATTGATCATTTTTCAGTAATTTTTATATAATTTTCAAGTATTTTGTTATGCATGAATAATGTAGATATACCAAGGGTAGGTGTATACTTTAGGATACGAGTTATAATAATAATATTAATTATTCTATATAATAGATTTTTGTGTATTAAATAATTATTTAATTACATATTATAATAAATCATATTATGTATGAATAATATACATAATATAAATATTATTGAAAAGTATAAAAAAAAACTTTTATGTAAATCATAACATTAAAACTTAAAATTAAAAACAGAAAAGAGAGTATACGCCATGTAACGGCCGTATACACCGTATTACTTAATTTTTTTGTAGGTATATGCCCCAATACTCCATTGTTTATATTGGTGTTTGGGTTTTGAAATTTATTTTATTTATAACTTGACCTTTGGGTTTAAAGGGTTATAATGGGTGCAAGGCCTGGGTTATAAATATTAAGAATATTATTATGAAAATATTATTTTAATACATTTTCTTTTTTAGGAACGTGGTCAAGTTATGGCATGCATAAATATGTTAAGCCTAAACAATATGTTATATTGTTCCCATTTAGAACTTAAATTGCATATTTTAGAAAAAGCTGTTGAAGCTGTGTTAAGTGATCTTCATGATTCTGGGTCAACTGTTGAATGTGATCATGCCAAAATGGAAAACATTGGTCAGTTGATAGGTTTAGTGTATGATTTAGTTGTGTTGGATCCAAGTCCAAACTTTGATAAAAAATGTTCGGTAAAATTGCTTGATGGTTGCATAAAATTAATTGAACAATTGGCCATATTTGGAGATAATCAAGAACAATATAATCAAGATATTGCAATGAAAACATATGGTAAGAATTTGTATGATCTAAATTATTATTATTTTTAATAGGTATTATTAAAATTTAAAGTCAATTTTTTTAATACAACTATTATTAATTAAAACTTAATTGTATACATTACATTGAATGTTTGACTGTAATTTTTTATTTAACTTATAAGGACTTTTGTTGTGCTGCTCTTCAAGTCCTAACATGGAAATTTGTGCTATGGCAACAGTTAAATTACATACTATATTACAAACAAGTAATAAATGTGTTGTCGAAATTGAATGTTACTTATTACGTTCATCAAATAGTATTTTACAAAAAGCTCTTAAGGGTAAATTCAAAAAAGTTGGATTAAATAAAAAAAAAAAAATTTGAAATAATATTAATTTTTTTTTTAGATGACAATATGGAGCGCTATTCTTTTATTTTGCCATTAATAAAAACACTGATTACTAAATTATCTGAACCCCTCAATATTTCTAACTCAGAACTCCCAAATTTGACAGAAGTCTTATACAGCGGTAATTTTTATGACAGATTTTTACCATATTGTTCCACTGAGGAATGGACAGTTTTTATTGAATCTAAGGTAAGACTTAATTTTTTAAATTTATTTACTTTTGATTTTAGATTCTGAGCGTAGCGAGGAAGCTTATGGTTTTACAATGATGTTTATTTTATTTTATTTATTTTTTATTTTTCTGTAAACACTTTTTCTACCAGAAGGAGTGCTCCGATCTTTACGCTCATACCCGTTTCCGGTAGCAAATTGCATCTAGTTGGTACTTTTGAGAGGTCATTTTTCGATTTTC